>LYUA01003420.1:46486-57163 GCA_002093875.1 Calopteryx splendens
GCCTGTGATTTCCCAGGATGACCTGGTTTCCGAAAAATGGTACACAGCTTTGTCGAAGCTAAGGGTACCGACAGGGGTCACGGAGAATCTAACCCGAACCCTCCAGTTAGTCGCTCAGCGTTCAACCACTGGATTACCTAATATATTATAAAAAAATAATATTCCCTACTGCGTTTTTATAGTCAATATCGCTATTTTCCGAGGCAAAACTGAAACCTGGACCAACTGGGAGCAGCAGGTAGTGGTGTAATTATTTCCTATCCCACTCTGTCATTTTTTCCTTCTTTTTTGCTTCAAAGATGTTCCTCCCGACTGCATGTGCGTCTGTTTTTTTTAGAATGTCAGCCAGTTTCAGTGTACGATTCCATTAGACATTTAGTTAAGGTTTAGTTTTGAATGCTGAACTGTCATTTCCTTAGCTGATGTAAAATATAATAGGCGCAATAACTTTTACTTTATTTATTACTTGAGCTTTATGGCTAAAGTTTGTTAAGTACTTTCTTTACTTTCGATGAGACGAAACTCTCTGTGAACTGATCGCCAATTAGGTTTCCGTCATGTAGTGTGATGAAGCCCTCATCTTAACTCTCTCCTTTCAAGGGTTTGGAGTGAATGTGGAGTGGGTGTGTAGTCCCTTTTCATACATATATAGGAGCGAGTCACCGAAGCACTATTTCATATAGTAAACCTATGTTCTCACTAATTGGGAAGTTATCTCTCTCGGTTAGTAAAGAAGGTCGAGTGTAGCTCGTTGGTATAAATGTAAATATATTATCACAATGAAAAATGTGGAATCATGTAATGATTAAATGGAATGTTTTTTGTAATAGAAAACGAAAGGAGGAGATCAATTGTAATAAATCTCTACCTATATTCAATAAGCCAGTGTAAACCTACCTAGATCTACCCTATAAGCCTAAATAAAGCAAATTCACGAAGAATGATCTTTTTTCCTTTCTTGGAATACAAAAATTGAATGTAAGGTTTTTAGCCAGCTTTTTACCAGAGAAGAATAATCTTCAATACAAAATAGGGAGCAAGAGAAATACGGGTCCTATCTCGCAATTTGAAAATGGTTTTTAACAATAGAAGATGGTAAGTTTCTTTAATACCCGAAATCAGCTTGAAAAAACATGAAATTTTAAGATTATTTCGTAATAGAATCATTTATATCATTAACATCGTAAATTTTGAAGTTTTACAACTTCCGTGTTTCGAGAATTACTTTAATATTGTTCTCACATAGGTATTGAAGGGAAATTTTCTCCAAATTTAAAGCTATGATTAAGGATTGTTGACTATGATGGTAGAATAAAAATAAATAAATAAATTTCGGAGAACCGTTAATAGGTTTAACTTTATTAAATATATCTCCGTAGGTTTTTGTTTTTAATGTGTTTCTTTGAAATCAGGGAATAGCAATTTCGCTGCTGTGACATTAATTCATTTTTTTCGCTTGAATTTTAATTCCTTTCGGATGATGAAGTCTACAATTAGAAATGATCCTTTAAAATCATGAAGTTTTACTTTATTTGTGTGTTGTCCGTTTTTCCATTTAACTCCTTGTCAGCTTTCGAGAGATAAAAGATATAGGCTTTAAATCTGTCGTGCGGTTTGTCGTCTCTATTTCTGAAGAATAATTATCATATATAATATACCCTAATCCTATACTAATGCGGAGCGTTTTTAAACAGTTCAAAAGCATTAAACTTTCTCCAGATATCTCTAAATAGGTACTCTTCGAGAGTGAAAGCACTTGAATTGAATGATGAATATTGTTTTCATGCGAAAGTACACTTTGTTCGCTGAGGTGTAAGGAATCTTACAATTAGTTCATAAGAAATGCGCGATTATAAATGGCACCTAAACATCAAATTACCTGAGTACTGCTGGACATCAATGCAAAACATGAAATTACTTTTTTACCAAGTGAGCATTTAAGCAACAGATGTATTAAGGGTTCCACAACGAAAATATTAATAACCGCATATTCCCTTCCGACAAGTACGTAAAATAAGTTAAAATACTAGTAAATACTGAAGTAAATACATTCTCTAGAGAAAGTAAGCATAAGCTTAAGTTTGGGTGGTCATGTATCACTCATTTTTAACGTCTACACTTCTTTGCTCTCTCCAACGGAACAGAAAAACCTTCCCAAAAAATATGATATGTCATAAATTCAGTTATTTCCTTCAGAGACCAGGAAATGCACCGACACAATGGCTTGTCGCTGATGTAAATCAATATCTTCTTGCCACTTTTGTATTATCAAATATTTTAATCTCTGTATTTTCGTTTCGCCGTGCTGAGTTTTCTGAAGAAACTCTGCGGAAGCATTTCCAAGTCAGTTTCCAAGGAAATGAACACATTTTCAAAGCCCCAGTTCGGAATGCTCTTGACTTTCTCAAGATTTAGCGGAAACAATTTATTTCTCCTGGAAACCATTTAGAGAAAAGAGTTAGTTTTAAGCCATACATGCATGCCCGTCACGCCGTTACTTTAGGGGTTGAAAAATGAAAAAAAAACCTCAATTCAAGTTATTTCAAGGACTTTAATCCTTTTACTAATTTCCTCTACTTTTTCTTACGAACTCCTTTCGCCTCTATCACCTCCATGCATTGTTTCACGCATGTTCTTCTGTTCCTAAGACTCGTTAAGTTTCCGAGTCTGTTTTAAATAATTCTAAGACAAAAAAACTTTCTTAAAGACAAAAAGAGTTTTCATCTTATTATAAAGTCAACTTTAGGTTATGGAAAATTTTCCCAAATTAGCATTAGTATATCACTGCCGTTTTCAGCTGACGAAAAATTAGAAATAACCCGGAATCAGAATTGAAAATTTTGGCTCCGAGAAGTGATTAGATTAAAGCTTTTAATTTCATTTTTATCTTCGAAAACCTTCATTTAACTGTGCATTTAACATTTAGCTGTGATTAGAGCTGATGTAGATCGCATACTTATACGTGAATGGCATTCAGGAATAAAAATATTTTAAGAGGGTCGTACTAGATGATGTTGGGTCATTAAATGTTCTGTAATAATTATTAAAAATATACACCAACATTTTATGATACATATTTTCATTTTAATTTTATCACCTTCTTAATATTTTATATATTCTCTCTAATACCTAGTTTGTAATGGTATTGGATGAAATAAAAAAAATATATAAAGAAATAATAACGTTATTTAATATTTTTTTAACTTTAAAACGCTCTCCAAAACTTATCAATTTACGGTTTACCTTTTTCTTGCTTCGAGAATTTATTTCGAATTTATCTAGTGATTTCAGTGGTTAACTGTAAATATCTGCTTTGCTTTAATGCTTTAAACATACCACAATTAAATAATTATCGGAGCTGTGAGTTCGGTGAAATAATGAGGCTTTAATGTACATCCGATGCCGATGAAAATTAATAATGTAAATAAGCATTATAATGTCCGCTAAATGAACTATAATGGCTTCCAGCGCAAGAATAGCTTAGAATAATATTGTTTCCTTTTGACTGCTCGTCATTATTTTCAAAATGATAAAAAGATTCCGGATCTAAAACATTCTATCTACCAATTTACACGCTTACATTACGGGTATATGAGCTCCCGCAAAACTCTTCGCCGAACAATATTCTTTCAAAAAGAGTGCTCTTAACCTATTTCTCTAGTAGACTCACTTTGCTTCCGGAGTAAGTTGTGCCATGTGATAGACCAAATTTTGCTGCACGATGAGAAAGTAAAAACGCTGATTGTAATTCCCACCCTCGTCACCAACTTCTCAAAATTCCTTTCGCTATTAATAAGTGTTGATAGGCTAGCGTTCTTATTATGTGTCATGAAAATGTTCTCCACTCCATGGCCATGAGACTTGGGAAATCTGCGCAAAGGGGTAATGACTCACCTAACTGTTGGGTGAACGGTTAGCGGGTTGGAAAAGGTCGGGAGTTGGCGTGTCATTCTTCTATCACGTGCACGTTGAGCTTAATAGATTCCCGTGGCTTTGAAAGGAATAGACCCATTATCCGGAAGGAGAGATTTAGATAATTTCTCTCTATTCGTGGATACGTGATGACGACACATGCATGCGAATCAGCAGATTCGGGGGCTCTATTTTCAAGCTGGCGTTGAGCTGCGCTAATAGCGATATTTTTTTTTCTTTGTCAGAATCGTATTTAAAGTTAAATATTCATTTTGCTCGAGCAATTTGAAATAATAAGATAATTTGCAGATTTAAATATCAATCTCCGTGACGGGAAATTGTTTCCTCACCCTTCCCCCATTACTCTCGGCTCTGCTGCCCTCCCCCCCCATCTCTCCCATCACCTCCCGCTCACCTTCTTCCAACATTTTCAATGACCCACGTTAGCCAACTGAGTGCGTAAAATAACTATCGCTTCTGACCACCTTCCTGAGTTACATTGTCTTGTGTCCCCTTCCCTTGTTCCCTTGTCTCGAAGTATTCCTCCCTTCTTTTAATTTCACCCACCCTTACTTTTTATACTCATTGGTTTGTTTTGATGCTTTGTGCTCCGACTTTGTATTTGTCCCCTCCCCCTCTCATGTTGTATTTATTAACCCAAACCAATTTTTCGATGCCGCAAATGGATTAAGCGCGACTTACCAGTTCTAAATAATCTTCTGTGGAATAGATCGTTCTCTAATAATTTAAAAAATTGATATTATAAACTTCCCCAGTCCACCCGCTTTCATCAGTACATACATTTTATTTAAAGACTAAACGCTGGCAAATGCCGTGGGAGATTGGTGATGTGAACAATGTCCTGGCTTCGTGTTCAAGTTTCTGCTACGGCAGAGTTTTATAAGTGGTGTTCCGATCCCTGTATTCGGGTGTTTTGTGTTGAGCACAAGCTCAGTATTCCATCCGTCGGATACAGACGTTATTCCGTTGTTCTCTCGAGTCGTCTTTCAGTGGGATAATTCCGGCGCTGTCCCTCCGGCTACTCCCGACCTTTCCTTCTCACTCCTCCCGCCCATCCTCACACCTTTCCTTCCGGAGTGAGATGCCAATTTGTGAAGGAGACACGCGAACAGTATAGAGGGTGTGACTTGGACAAATTAATTCGATTTCCAATTTAATGCGAGGCCACGTTCCAATCTGTTTTATTTTAACGAGCTTTTTAACTGGATGAAAAGCCGCTTTGGTCATTTGAAAATATGCTCTTGGACAGAGATCAAATGCAAAATTCAAGCTTTTAATTTGGCCTCTTTGCACATTACTATGATTGGAAACTGCGTCCTAAATGTTATTTTAATATCGCCAATTGTTGGTAAACCCTTTCCATTTTTTTATTTCGTTTATTACTAAGAAATTTAAAGTCAGACCCGAGTAAATGGTCATGCGGGGAATTTATATCCACTTGAGTAATTGCGTCTTGTATTTAAAGTAAGGAATGCGAACATCGTACCCGATGTATAAAACCTAGGTAATAGAACAATGATAAAGAGATAATAAAAATAATCTGATCTACGAATGTTTTATAATTCCAAATTTGTAAAAACTGTTTAAATTTGAAAGCAGCAATGACATGAGCACATTAATTGATAACGTGGTATTTAAATAATTATTTCAATATTAAAAAAAATTATTCAAGTTGAACGTTGGTTAAAAGCAGTACATAGTTGTATTAATTAATATTACTAGTCGTCATTATGTTTAATCACAAAAGGACATTAATGCAACGAAATAAACCAGCTTACGTTTCATGACTTTACACATGGCATCTTCATCACTGAGTTCTTCATTATTCCCTCTAGAATAGGATTTTTCCTAAGATGATCGCTAACCATAGACAAGAGAACTCCCCCGTCTACAGACGAAAGTGATTCAATAGCTTATTTTCCTCTCGTGATAATCTGGCCTGCTTTTTGCTGGAAATATTTTATGTCTATTCCATTTACATTGAAAATGTACTCGGGTTATATTAAATTTTCTCAAAGAACATTATTTTCACTATGACATCCCCAATATGCTCTTTTCTGCTTTAATAAATCAGGAAACTTGTTGTTCGGGATCAACTGAAACTCGATTTATTTTATATCTCCACTTTTCAAACCTATTATTCTCTCATTACTAAATACTATTCTAATAACGACTCTCTAATCTCGGTGGTGAGTGAAGCTTTACTTCGTAAACAAAATAAAACAATTCTTTCATTTTAATGAACGTAACCTTCGAGAGTTTCCTATGGAACGAAAAGCTGTTTTGCGGCTTTATTTGATCCAATTTCTTTGTCCCGCACCACCTTACCACTTAAATTATGGATGGTATGTTCCACTACCTTTCTTTCTTGTCACCTTCTTTTTTCGAAATCTGAAGCAACTTTGTTGAAAAATAATTGGGTCATCCAATAGCCCCCGTGGGACGATATCGCCATTTTAGCCGAAATTCACGACGACTGCGAACACCTTAAACTTCTAAACCTATTCAGTTAATATTTAGAGTCAAAACGAAAGATTACCTTACCTTTCAGTTGAAGTGAAAGCAATAATGTATCACCTTCCAACTCATTTGCCTATCATTATTCGAGGACGACTCGATTACTGAGCGGGAAATCTAAAGCTGGTCGCTTCTAACCTAATGATCGAAGCTTCGACTTTCGCCTCTGACATTTAAAAAATATTTCATGCATTATTAATTTTTCCTCGGTTAAATCGACGGTCCGTAACAATCGGAATCACTAATACCACCAGTTTCTGCAAATAAGTAGGTATCTACTACAAATAAGTAGGTATAAGTAGGAAGAGCTACTAACAGGCATTTGCAAAGGAGAATTTTGAATCCATTTAGTGAGAGAGAGAGCGGGCGTGTACACGGGCGAACGGTAAATCTTAAAAAAAAAAACAGCTCGTCGATCTGATGCTCTTACATCGATTGGGCAAGATGTTACCATGCGTCTTTCCCAAAGCGATTTCGTTCTGCCGATTGCATCACACCCCTTGCCATGCGCCCTCTCTTGACTCGAAAGCACCCCATTCAAGATGAGAGAGAGGGGGAGAGAGTGAGGGAGCTCTTCTCTCCCTTTTGAAACCATTTTCCCAGAAATATTTATCACGCCGCAGAAGTAAATATATCTTTTATCGATCAATGGTGCGACATGGCTGAACGATTTTCCGTGTATATGCATGAGTGTACGTGACAAGCCCGCATAATACATCCCCCGTTGGGAGGGCACCCGTTATTTTTTTATTTCGTGAGCGCTTTCGATGTATCCGAAGATGAGAAAAAGGTTGGATGTTCCGGAGCCAGTCGACTTTCTCTTCATGATATTCGAGCGACCAGTAACACATTTGAAAATGATTCCGAATTTCATCGTATTTGTTTGTTATTTTATTTTCAGTTACCTCGTGAACTGACTCGTTGGAAACAAGTAGCAGATCTGTTTTTCGAGGATTTAAGCAATGAAATTTGTTGCTTCAGAATAACTACAACTGTGGCCATTTCCTACAGAAAAATAAACTGCCTATTTTTCATGAGTAAACACAAAATCACACCATGGTACGTTGCATGCATATCTTTCAGCGTCGCTAACCACTTTCCAATTACATATTTCCAATTTCCTCTGTGTATCACATATGCCAGCATGTACACACTTTGTGCATTTATGCCTATTGGTAATTGCTCTACTCCTTTAACGGTTTATAAGGGATTACTGTATCGGTGGCCAACTAATGAGAGTTTGAATAAGCTTAAAATTACGCATTGCACTTCACCTCTTAAACTGCCAATGGAGCACTCCAAATTTATTAGGAGGCTTTTTAAAAGGCTGTAATTAAATGCAAAAAGGTGATGTAGAATCGATCTGAAATCATTAATATAAAATATTAACTTAACAGCGGGCTGAAATTTTTACATTAATTACCTTGGCTAGATTGGTCACATTGGCTAGATATCGTGATATTTCCAAAGCCAGGTGTGTGATCTTAATTGCTCATATTTCGTTTATTAGAAATTAATATAAAGTTTTTATCCATAGTTATTTTTTATAAAGTAACTTAAACCAGAAATAGTATGCAATAATGAAATAATATCTAAGCCAATTTTTCGATACATGCGAAAAAAAGAGATATTTGAAAGCAAAAGAAATTGGAAAATATACAAATAATAAAATGTGATAAGAACAGATAAGAGATCTAAAGAAGGAGTCTACGCAGAGTCGGCCAAGAAATTTAAATGGAAAGCTGTTGAAAAACCACTTCGAAGATGCAACTTCATTTTAAAAATATTAAGGCAGAATGTCCTCGTTGATATAATAATAAAGGAGAAAATATATTGCCAAAAGCTAAAGAAAAGCACCTAAAATATAATGCACAACGTAGATGTGAGGGAAAGTGATTTTGAAAGAATTTAAGAGATTAGCCGGGAGTTCAGATCGGATGGGTTACAATAAGTACAATAAATCTTCAGATTTCCAATTACTACTGATGGTGAAACAGTCCCTTATCATTTATTTTTTGTCGCAGACTGCTAATTCCTACCGTAGGTGACTGAAAAAAAGGCTACACACAGTTTCCCCAAAGTGCATAATGCAAGGCAAATCCTCGTTTCCTGCCAGGTATTTTTTTGTTTTGAGAAACTCGTCTTATAATCGGGCACTTAGAGTAATTGACTTACCACCGAGTTCCAAAGACGCAACATGTTTGGAGTCTGAGTTGCGCAGGTGGGTGATATGAAGCGTCAGCATGAATGCAAATGGCTTCGCCAACGAAATGGGTCTACCGGGGAAATTAGAATTTCGCTCTAAATGGGTGAGTCTTAAAATCAGGCGACCGCACCCGATAAACACCACCTTGCGCGTGCGGCGGGCCCGCCGTGATCGCCATTGCGTTAGAGTATGATTCAGCGCGAACCGGCAGTTTCATGAAAGATCAAATCTTGAAATCTCTAACGAGCTCTGAAGAGGTGGGTGTCGACGGTGCTGAATCCGCTAATTCGTTGAAACCTTGCAGTTATAGAAGAACAAAGAATATACACGCTGAAAATAAACGGTGGCATCGTGAATGAAGATCGTATCTTTTAAAATATCACTATATTAACATAAAATAGCGTGACAGCTGAAGGAATACAATGAAGAAGGTAGGCAGGAAACAGGTGCCACGGCAGTCTGCAGCGGGTCCAAAAATCAAATAGTAATTGAACACGAAAATGGCAGGGTATGAATGTGCGTTGCGTAAGGGAAATGAAGAAAAGGAGCTTCTTGATTGAAGGCAATGAAGAAATAATTTGAGCATGGAACGACATTAGCAATTAACGACAGTAAGAAAGTGGACCTCTAAAACAGTGGGATAACATTGGAGAAAATGGCTATATAGCCTGAACGCTATTTTCCAAATTGATTTAGAGTAATACTCTCATCAATTAGCAGCGAGTAGAAATACGGCGTTTTACATCAATGACCTATGATTAATTTCAAGAGAGAAAAATGGAATTAACAGAATTACAAGGTAAAGAGAAATAGTGAATATTTTTTTTACGATTCCATTATGTCAAGTGTTCTGATTAATTGCAGAGTTGCAAACTCCTTCATTGTTCTTTCGCGGCTCACTGAGTCAAAACTCTCATTGCCTCCGAACAGAGCAAAATCTAAAGGCACCATCACCTATAAGTAGGCGAAATATTCCTGAATAATTATAATCTTGTAATATTACCCACACTTTGGCCTGGTCTCATAATATCTCGTTTAATCTATTTGTTGGCTAACTTGGATGTTTCCGATAGGCCCGATTTTATAAAACAAAGTGGAGATAACAGGAAAAAATATGGGCAAGAAAAGGCCGTCGTTAAATTGTGTGGAATGTTTGACTTATCGAGAAATAAAAAAAAATCAGGAAATATTTTCCCTTTGATTCGAAATTGAAAACAATTTTCACCATAAGTATGCCCGTGTGCTAGATCACTCACTTCATACAAAATATCTACCTTGTGAAATTCTGTATCGACATGGAAAAGGATATGAGAGCGTTTGTATTATCCCTACGTGTTTCCTGCAACAGTATAATTTCAGTTGAATAACAGAGGACGTAATTTTAATGTCTAAATAAAAATTAGTTGACTATGACCGTTAGTTACCTAAGGTAATAAGAGAAGCTCTACCCGGATCGCTAATTATATAATTAACGCTCTGCATTATTACATGGGTGCAAATAACGTCCTTATTGGAGAGCGAGCCAAAAGTTAAATTATTGTAGACTGTTATCTTATTAAATTCCTAGCAGCACTTATATTCCTAATATGCAGATACGAGTAAAAGTTATTGCATAATGTCGGAAAGTCCATCTATAAGGTATATTTAAGAACTAATGAAATAACGTAGGAATAGCTGTAGAAATTAGTATCCAGAAAATGGTTACCTCTATCATATTTCCTTTTCATATTTAGGAAAAAATAAAAAAAATTAAACCTGACCAAACTTAAAATTTAAGGCAGGGCGTTCGGGAGATTTGCATTGCGTTTGCGAAACGAGGGGTTTCTTGGTACCAAAGCTCTCAAAGGTTTACGCCTAGTTAAAAGGTATGTTTACGCCTAAGGAGTATGCTGGGTAAACGCTGAGCTTAGACCAGGCGGGATACCAGGGGTGTCACTCCGCCCCTTACGATTCCCCTCCCTCTGGGGGTGGGAGGCGGGGAGTCGTGCGACTGGGGAGGAAGATGGGAGTGCTCCATTTTG
>LYUA01003421.1:104362-116041 GCA_002093875.1 Calopteryx splendens
GTATGGACATTGTGTAGAGTCTGAATAAACAAATGCTTACAAGAATCAGTAAATATCTACATGTTTATACTTACAATTTCAGTCTTTACATTTTTATGTGCTTTTTTTCCGGCAGAGCCTATATACGGGTTATTAACTAAGTGCAGTGGAGCATGAAGCAAATTTGAATAGTGATAAAAAATGTAATAATTTTGGGTAAAAATGTTTCTTAATAATTCGGAAACAATCTCGTTATTAGACCATGCAATGCCGTTCCGCCAAATAGATTACTATAACGCATGAATATGGAGCATTAATATTCAAGTTTAAATATCATTTGTTTTACTTTCACATTGTAAGTCCACCCCCTTCCCCTTGATCTGTATGAAATTTCATTAATTTCTCGGGTAATTTAATCCGGTCAGAGAAAAATGAGTATTTCATACTTAATTCATAACTTTTTGATTTGTAGCCGTGATATTTACTTTTCATGCAATTATCAACTCGCGAGCTTGTCATTTCTAGACTTGTTCTCTTTTATCTTTCCTCCCAGGTTCTAATTTACGCGAACCTGAGCTGGAGCACTCTCACTTGAGGATGAAAATCCTCCCAGAATAAAAGCACGAAACTTGAGAAAACAGGGGGAGTCCTTAGTGCGACTGCGATTCTAATTAAGTCCCGGCAACTTGCCTAATCAACGGAAGATTGAGGAACTGGGAGAGATGCATGCCTCTCCAGGTAAAAGTACATTATGACTTTTTTAAACTTTCTGGTTTCTTACAAGTAATTTATATATTAAACATATTTATTTAACAATATTGTGGCATTGATTCGTTTATAAGGGCGTTTTTTCTTCAACTTTGTGGAGCCACATATTCTACTCGAAACTTTATTGAAATGGTGTCGATGTAGAAATAAAAAAATTGCAATTTCACAAAAATCGTTCTTTTCCAAAAGTCAAGGAAAGCATTTTTGCAATCACTAAAGAAAGTATTATATGCATATGTGCTTTCCTCGAAAATACAAATAATTATGATCCTTTTTCCGGGAAATTAAGGTATCAGGAAGGAATATGTATCTCCGCAGCTATATGTCTACTATGTGAATCCGTAGAATTCATCTTTATAAAATTAATTAAAATCGGATGGCTCAAGTTATATTCAGTGGGTTATATGGGTACTACTTGCATATTTAATGTAAATACTGTAGTTTTTTAACCAAACTTCAACATTTCAAAATCATAATTATTAATTTATTCATATATCAATTGGAACATTAAGGACATTTGACATCTAATTATAAATAGATACTACAATTACATTTTTAACTGCGCTAAAATGCTTGAAAATATTTTTACCCAGCATTAAGCCGCTGTTTTATGTATCCTTAGATAGCTTTCACGCAATTCTCAATTCTATACTCCTATGACTCTTTGCCATAAAAGTGAAAATATGTTAAACTTAGTCCACCTTGCTTATTAATTTCTTCTAATGACATAACTGATTACGCTTATCCGTTTCTTCTTTCCCTGAGACATTCCAGAAACTATGCTTACAAAGACTTTACAGGAACTTTTTCAGACTCGTTCAACTAACAATCGGATTTCCTGTTTGGAATCACTTCTTTTGTTTCCATTTCTATAAATATAGTTACACTCTTCTTATATCAGTATCACTTGTAGTCTTGAATTTTTCTCATCTTCAACTCTAGACCCAATGCGACCATTGCTATGACAACGTTTTTAAAGGGTTTTTTATGATGAGTAGATAAAGTACTATCATTTATCGGATCAACAAGTACTGTGCTGACAATATTCTTTCCTCCGCTTAGAGATGCTCGTTTTCATTGTGGCCCCAGACTTGAATTCATATTTGGTTGATTCCTCTAGATATTTTGAACTAAGCAATAGTTTTTGATCATAGAAATTTCTGGGAAATAGAAAAACACATCCAAGTGTGACCTACTGTGTGTAACGATCACACACCGTAGGGATAAGTTTAGATGAGATCCTGTTGAAAAGTTTTCTGGTTGATTGATTACTGTTATGGTGGAGTTATTATCACTGCATTTGTCCAAGGTATGAATCATGGGCGAAAACAATGTTTCTGGGTAAAGTAAAATGATTCCGATGTGGAACAGAGAAACGTTTTGTTCTTACACGAGACTTGTACCAAAATATCTTCGTTTTTTTCGGGCCAATTGACAAACCACTAGCCCACAACAACAAAGAAAACATACGAATGACGTTGGTGTCTGCGGGAGTTTATGAAACCCATTACCCGATGCTTCTGCTCATAAGGCGATTGTCTGTTGCGTTTTAGCCCGTTCAACTAAAATAAGAACGAATTGTATTGATCACCCCGCAAAGTGGGCTGAAATCGAAAAAAGCTGGCCACAATCCAAATCTTTCCCATTTCCTCCCGAATACGAGAATGAAATATTGTTTTTACAACCCCCAGACTACAAATTTGTACATTTTTTAAAACTTTTTGTGCTTTCGTAAAATAGGAAGAAACCTTCAAAGTGATAGAAAAAAATTCAAAAACCTCTCCACCATTTTTTCCCGAAAAACTGTAATATAGTATTCATAAACCGTTTCAAAGCTCAATTCCATTTTTCTAACCTATCATTTAAAGAAAATTTTTTGAAAGAGAGATTTAACGAAGGGTATGCTTGTTTTTAATATTTATGCATGACCGCACTAAACAAATAATAATGCTTACTTTCACCTAAGTTTCCCATAATGTACGCAAAAATTTTACTTTTGTTGTAAGTATCGGCTAAAATAATTATGAAGAGTCAAGTCTCTGTTATACTATGAAAAATAAAACTCTTGTCCCTAATTCCCCTCCCCCCAATCTTCTACGGATATGGTGTTTATGATCGTATGGACGCGGAAATTCCTGCTGTTATTTTTGCAGAGCTCAAAATTTAGGCCGAAGTCTGTTGCCAATGCCAATGCCAATCGCCTGATCCGGGACTCCGAACCTGGATCCCTTGATTTTCGGCCGAGAGTTTTAGCCAGACTAGACTTTCAGCTGCTTTAGCGTCTTTTTACATGGTGATTTTTTGGTATTGGGAAATCCAGGGATCCGGGCTCAAGTCCCGGTTGAGGCGAATGATTTTTGCATTGTGAATTTTTCGCATTCGTATGCGCAGCAGTCTACCTCTACTCCACGAACGTTGCTGTTAGTTTCTTTAATAAGTGTACATAATACAACTCTTATCCTTATTCGGAGATGTTTCATATGTACGCACAACGCAAAGAAGAATCGCTGCAGCTACCGAGACTGGCCAGCTATGTGTAGTAGGATTACAGTATGGAATTTGTTTGGTATTTTCTCCTGAATCTAAGATTTCAAACTATTCACTCATTTATGCGTCCATTTTTCACAGTTCCAAATTCCCTCCTATATACAGACCCTTCACTCAGAGGGAAAAGGGGAAGGTAAAAAGGACGCCGTAACACCTCGGCCGATCGTACCTACTAAATTCTCGAAACCCACAGCCGTTTCCACTAAGGCTGTAAGTAGAATCTCTCTCCCACGCACAAATATTTTGTTCCTTGAACTTCTGGATATTTGCCGTGATGTTTTAAGGAATGTGGGATACGATTTTCAAATATGAATTCAAATGCTTTACTACACTGTCAAATATGTGTCTGTATATTCCCCTCCAAAAGATCGCTTATCATGAGCACGTGGATGTACTGCCTGTACCCCTGCGTATTGAAAGGTGTATTTCCGTAAATGCGTATTTCCTATTGATGAAAAGAATTTCGCTCATTCTCTATTTTATTTAGTGATGCAATCGAAATTAAGTGGAAAAGAGGAAGGATTTCAGACTGTTTCTGTCTCACGTGCATGAAAACGAAAGAGTTATTTACTAGTTCAATAGATTACAACGTGAAAGATGACTCACGCATTACAGAGAGAGCGTATCACAGAATTAAGATTATTAGATGATAGATTAATATTTGTATACCGTTCTGCAATATTTATATTACATTGTCTACGCAGCACTTAACTATATTTTTAGCGCCAATTTATAGTCGGCTCAGTCTTAAATTTAAATGAATTTCGACAAGGGATAATATGGGTACCGGAAAATTACTTGAAAATGATTTTTCAAGAAGTTAACGAAATTATTTAACGAAGGGGAGCCGATAGTAGGGGAGTCAATAGTTAAAAAATATTATTAGCATTGAACACACTGCGTAGTAATTTTAACCTTGAAGGAGATATCGTTCTGGTAAATATTTTAGCAAAGTTCGTCATAAGGCATTGATTTAATTATTGATTCCTAAGAAGAAGTAAGAAAAATATTAGAGAGCCTTTTAAATGTTTAAAAAAAATTCGTGAAGGATTACAGGACATTATGTTTCTTTTAGATATTAAGAAATATATTTCAAACCCTGTTAGTTCGAGTCCCGGGAGTATCAAGCAAAAAATACCCCAAGAAATGTTGCTAAGCAATACGGGCACTCACTATTCAAGAACTTTTGTAGGTTAAGTCCAATTAAATTCTCTAATCTTACATTCATAATATCTCCTTGAGTTGCACTATGAGGTTTATAACACGCATGATATTTAGTCTTCTCTCAAATTTAAATTTTAGTTTTTTTTTTGACACTAAATCTAGTTCTTGAAATATGAATACACTTCTAAAATTATCTGAGCACTATTTTATAATTTTAGCTCCTCTTTGCGTCACACGATCTAATTCGGAAACCTAATAAAAACTTCAAAAGAATCCTTATGCAAGGAGCCCTATTTGGTTGAAAAAAAGCATCGTTCCTCATCATCATTTTTGTCACATTTATCCTGGACTGTATTGCATTAAATCCTAATATTCCTGAAATCCCTCGAAGTCAGTCCACATATCTCCAGTGAATCAGTTTATGCTCCCCAAGTGAGGGCTTTTCAGATTCATCAAATAATATTTTTCGCTAATCTCCATTTCATAAGCGTTCGATGGGAACAACTCTTTTTTTAATGTTAACTCCTATTCAATTTTCACGTTTTACAGCAAATTGAGAGTATCTCACCATTCTTATGTTGCATTTAAACATTTCATATCGCTGCTCTCTCTTCAACTGCGAAAATCTTCGTTAACTATTGCATCTTCATATCTATATTTGAACTGGTGTTTTCCTTTGACCATAAAGTTTTTGGGGACCTCTTTTTCTCTAATTCAGCTCCGGGCAGAAGATGTAGAACATTATACGATTGAGTTTTGTAAGTTATTTTTTGATCGTATTTTGAAAATGCTTTGAAAGAAGATCTTTAATAATTGGATTTTTCAGAACTCCTGTTATAATTACCGTCTTTATCGTTTGATTCGAGTTTATTTCTAACTTTTGACACAAACCAACATATAAACAGATATAAGACCAAGATTGATCTGGATCATCGTCTGGATTGACCTCAACCCTGTGTTAACTTTTAAAGTCATTAATTACCCACTGAAAGGCTTTCTAGGTAGTGGCTCCAGTTGTTTTTCAATTTTTTTAAAATAATCTCATTTCCGCCATCGCAAGAGAAATTTTTCATAAATATCTGTTTGATATTGTTGACTTGACTTATTGACTGCTGTGTGCGTAATCTTGGAGGTGAAAATATTCCTTAATGCAACAGCTTTTGCTAAGTTCTATATAATTTTTAAATGAGTTCCTTAAATTTTGCTTTAACCCATTTCTTTGAGCACATTTATATGAAAAAACATTTTTTTCATATGAGTTTAGTACTTTTTTTTACACTTGAGGAGAATTTTAACCTCTACTCCCTCGACAATTTCGAAAAATACATTTTTTTCTAAAAAATCAAGAAATGTATTGTCTCTACTTAGCTTTTTTATCGAAACTATTTCGGAAATGCCATGTGAATGTTTGAAAAAGTGACTCCCATCGATATTTGATTTCATTATTAGTTTCGAGACCTAGTGCTCAAGAGATCAAATCATCATCAAGAGAGATCATTAAAGAGATAATATTGAATCCCCCACCGATTATTATAGGTATCACCTGCATGTTTTTGCGATGACAATTTTTGCGCTTGCGTCTCTAGCTTTAATGTTGTAATAACACTACCGTCTGGAGATTCATAAAAATCAACGTAGGTACCTACTCTTTCCATGTAGGGCTGAATTAATTTAGCGACATTTCTGAGCAGTTATTTGGAAACACTTCAACATTTATGATGTGCTGGCTCATAAAAATCAATGATCTCTATACTTTCCACTGTGTTGGCTCTAATGTGCCTGTAGCAAGTGACAAACTTTGGAGACATTTTCCTATCTTCAATTGTATTTGATAATTTTCTTTCAAAGGGGACAAATTCCGCAACATAGTTTGTCTCTTTTAGTAAACTTCCTCAGTTAAATACTTTCACAGAAATTATTCCCTAGTCACAAGATTGCAGGTATACCTATCTGTATGAGGGCTTTTTTTTAGTCCCTGGTTTTCTTTAAATCTTTCCATTCTATCGGCAAATAGGACGGGTCAAAAATATTTCAAAGTTTTCAATTTGGACTATTTGAATATTTAACAATTCGAAATAGTTTTGTTCCTTTCCTCCATTATCAATGAATTCATTAAAGAAGAATTTATTTAGTATTGCTAAATTTTAAGATCCCCTCCTTGACAAAAAATTTCCTCAAATTTTTTATCTAACTGAGGTAATTTTTTTTTTAAATATCCTACCTACTTACCATTTGTATAAAGAACAGCACATTCGTTCTGGCTGCTCCAACCCCTATTAGATTTCCTAATGGAGGTCAACGGAGAAGGATGAATTAGTAAGTTGTAGGAATGACGTGGCATTCGATCAGTACCTTTCACTCGGCTCCAATCCAGGGGTCTGCGATCGATCCTCGCATCAAGGCTGCAAATCGGGAGAGCAATTCCAAGGCCCTGCTTCCCAACGGCGTTCCCAAGTCCCCTGCACGTACGCAGAACCTCCTCTGTTCCACGCCCTCGGCCCATGTTATCGTTGACACCTCACGAAACCAAAACTTTCCGCCTTATGTGCTTTCGTGCGGTTTTGGTTAAAGATTTTATGGTTATTTTATTTTATTTTATGAGAACATGGTGATTTACACTGCATGGCACTTTACAAGGGACCAAAGGGTGAGTGGCAGGGGGTGTTTTCACACCAGAAATGCACTGAAAACTTTATACGCTACTCGAATGTTAGTGAGGAACGGAGAGGCTATAAAATTCAAGAGATGGAAGTAAATTCATCTTGCAGTTTTATGTACTCAAAAATATATAATCTAATTTTAAAGTAATGTTTGATGCATGCAAGGTGAACTGATAGTAGGAGTTCAAATTAAACAAGATAAATGTAGGGAAATAGCAATGCTAGTTAGAGTAAAAAAATAGTTTTCTCTGTGCTATTTTGGGAAATTATTCTGGTTTTCGTTTTCGTTCGTGGGAATAATGGCGTTTCAAAACTATTTGTTCTACAGTTTATCTCACTGATCATATTGACGCTGTTTTTCCTACCGTAGTCCGACGTGATTAGTAATAAATATTTACATCATCCGGAAATAATTTGACTTGGATGACTCTGTTCACGAAACATTGACCAAAAACATCACAAACTAGAGAGCCTTTTCATTCGATGTAAATCGTGATAAATATTTACAATAAATAACTCCCTTTGATGTAAGTTTCATATGCAGTAGCCAGAATGACCATAGCTCTTATTAACTGTCGTCTTTCCATTAAAAAGTGACTAATTTTTGGCATCTTAAATATATTCTGGATGCTCCGTTGAAGTATACTACTGACTTTTATCAAATCTGGAACGAGACAACCTAACAACATATATAAGCCGGAATGGGTAGTGGCATAACCCCCCTCCCCAACCGGCCACACGCCCTAGGGGCGGCTAGCGGGGTATCGTGTAGATTTTTTTTTAGTATATTGAAACCTGGTCGATAATAAAGTATATTTTATCTAGTGGAAAAGTGCTATCATGCAATCATTATATTTTCCAAATCCGCGATATCACGCCTGAAACTACTCAATTCATTAAGAAGTGAGTTCCAAAAACTGAGACTCTCCCTCTTATCTAAGTCTCAGTTTTTATCGTTATTGGCTTGACTGGTTAACATGTAAAACTTCTAGTTTAATCAATTTAATTTTATCATTTTGTAGGCGTTATGGTTCATGACTTATGTGAGCATACGTCCTTACCCCTGAATTGTTTCAACGCTGAAAAGTAAAATTTTGAATGAGTTTTTTGTACCAGAATTTTGTAAGGAAAGATACCTATATCCTGAGCACTAACGTATTAAACTACTAGAATGTTAAAGTAAGTGAATAAAATAATATTCTTATAAATATATGTGTTCTATTATGGTATATTTAAAGTCTTTTTTAATCTGTTTTTAGTTACTTTCTTTCAGATTTCATTATTTATACTTTCTCATGTTAATGAAGGTAAGAAATACGGAACTCTCAATTATATTCCTGGAAGGGAAGTGGTATTTATCATTATTTTCGGGTTTAAAACTGACGGCAGTAAAAGAATTGGTGAATCACATTTTGCGATCATTCAAGTACAGGTTCTACGTGAGAATTTTTTACCCAAAACGTATTTATCAAGAGTTTTCTTCTTAAAACTGTTGGAAACTTCTAATTTCTTGCCAGGTTATTCTATTGTTCACATTACTGAAAGCATACTTATTCTGTAAACCACATGCATTCGCCCTTACGTAAATATTATGTCTTTAATGCTATCTGACATCCACCTTCAAGTTCTTCATTATCATCGTGGCTCTCGAACACGCGAATCCAATAGCCTTGCACAAGCAGCATTAAAAAAAAGGAATGAAAGTATTCTTTAACTTTTAGAGTTTCAGTTCACCATTAGGTAAATATTTTTCAAATTCCACGTCTTCCTGGGAAACCGCAGCCGGCACATTTAAAGGAACTAACCCCCCTACCCTGGTGTGTGAATTTCACACGATGTTGTGCTTAGTACCGGGTGAGCTCTACCCTCACCTACCAAACCGACCTTCGGGTAGATTACTGCGGTTTAATGGAGAGTATAAGTGGCGGAAGCATAGATGTTAATCCAATCAAAGTTTTAATGCAACTTTCTGATCTCTCCTATGCTCAGCGGATAATTTGTACGCAAGCATGGAGGGGGACTGCAGGCTCGTGGGCAAACAATCCAATGACCACGAGCAAACGCTTAATCACGATCACGGAATAAGTTTTACGTAACTCCTCCGACGTAATGCCGAGGAACAAGGGCCAAGCGACGTCCGCTACGACAGGGAATCTCAAAATGAGAAAATTCAATTTCGAAGGACGTGAGTCGATATGAACTCCTAACGAAAGAAGATCCACCGTAATTTGATAGTTGATACGGAGAGGACACCTACGCGAAGAGTCAGCGCTTTTTACCTTAGAGGGAACTCAAAGAGCGATTCACTTCGCTGGTATCAATCATTCCTTGATTTACCGATGCAGAAAATGGTAGAGAAAAGCACCATGCCCTTTAAAATCGTGCCTTCATTAATCTCATATCAATTTTCAGTGCACTTTTTCTTAGGGCAATACATATTACCTTATGAAGTGAGGAATTAATCAGTACTTTGGTGATAGATATGCCTACCGAAAGCTTCTTGAATGAAAAATTTACTGTGATGATTCTATGGTGTCGCATTATCTAGCTATTCTACCTATGCTAACCCAAGAGTCGCGGGTTCGAGTCCCGCCTCGGGCATGGATGTTTTGTAATGTAATAAAAGATTAAATGTAAGAGAGGGCCTTAAGGTCCTAATTTCGCCTTTAATAAAGTCTTCATTATTATTATTATTATCTAATTGTAAGTTAGACTATGGACGGTCCCTGACAACTATTATTTTAAACGTGTCGTGTTGAATTCCTCGTTTGCCCTGCATTATTTCCTCCTTTAGCTCTTCGTACTTTCTACCTCCCACATGCCATATAAATACCATATCCCCTTCCTAACTGTACCCTTATAACCTCCCAAACATTATTTGCTTTTAACACCCTACTACCCTCAATACTTCCTCCAGCCACCTCTTATTCCTTCTTCGGCTTTCACCCAGTAATTTCCTTTCTTTTTCCACCATATATATAAAATTTCTCAATTCTTCTCCACGCCTTATAATCCACGCTCATTCTCGTCTTTCAAAGACGAGGTTTCGTATCCACAAAGCTCTACGCTCTATAATAAAATCGTTGCTGAACTTATTTTTAGCAGTTTACTTATTACACCTGTCATTAATCCACTCCTAGCAAATTCTACTTTCGCTAACGCTATTATTTTCCTAATCTCTCCGCTCATTGTCTTCATAAATTCTGCTCAAATATGTCAGCTACTTCATCTGTCCATTTCATTCCATCCTGCTAAACCATTTTAACTTAGATTCCCTAACTCCTAAGAACCTCATCATTTTAGTCCTCTTGCGTTTATACTTAATCTCATACTTTTCGCATTGCTCTTGTTAAGCGGTCAACGGTGACTGAAATCCCTTGGCTGTATTTCTCGCTCATATTCAAGCCTAGGTGAATTTATTACCTCGAAACCCGTTGTCATTCCATGTTCAAACCGTTCCCATGCCACTTCTATCAATTACTCAGCATATATTTTTCAAAAGTACCGGTCTTAACGGACCACCCTCTCCAACTCCCAACGTTATATCTGCCCGTCGCGATTCTACCTTTCACTACTCTCACTTGTGCCATCTCATTCACATGAAAGTTTCGGATTAGTCAGACATGGTAACGTAAGTCCTCAACAGGACGAATATTACTTAAAGTAATTTGCATTTTAACTTCATCAGTCAATGTACCTATTCCCGAACAAACTACTGCTCCCTACTTTATTTTGCTGGACATCCCATCCCCTATATCTTTGAGGCACCTATTACATCAGTTTATTGCTAAACCTATTCCCGGGTTTGTTCACTCTGTGGAACATCTTGTCAAAAATCCACGAATCGTATAAAGACACACAGATCATGTAATATAATCATTTATTAACTCTACTGAAGTTCGTATTACCGCAATGGCTCCAAGTTTTCCCCTTTCTGAACCCAAAATGATCTTCACCCATTTAAAAACGAGATATTTTGAAACAAAGGGATCACAGTTTTTCCCATTTCATAAAAACGAGAATGCTTCATCCTTCTTCCGAAATTTGAGCAGTGGTATTTATTAGAGGAGGCGACATATTAGATCATTTGCGCCATTAGGGATATGTGGGTAATGTGGTAGAGGCAGGATTTCCAGGGAATTGAAGAAGGGTGGAGGGAAAACCGAATTCGGCATTTGCGTATTCTATTCACCAAAGGCACCAAGGGATCACACAGTTAAACTTCCTATCCGACGCACGGAGCAGAGAATTGAAGTGCTCTACGCGATGAAGAACTATTTAGTACGAGTAATATTTTTTATCAAAGAGATTCAATTGATGAAACTCTTTGAGCCAGTTATCCACTGCGATATTTTTATCACTTGCATAGGTAACTCAAGAAGTCTTTGTGCGACTTTTGACTTGTTTTTTGATAAAAACATACCAACATTGCTGATTCTCCCCGAAAAATTCCACGCTATAAGTGTGGCATTTTTTTCCCATCGTTTTTCCCTTTTCCTTGTGCATTTCCCTTTCCGCGGGACATTACCCTTCCGCGACTTAGCCGAAGGACTTAGCGCCC
>LYUA01003424.1:70018-82399 GCA_002093875.1 Calopteryx splendens
AGAGCCTGGCAATTTTAGCACGAAATTAGACAATTCTGCATGGCACTCAAAGGGTAAAACCCCTTGCTAACTGTGCTGATCAGCAATTTCCATGATTCTTCTTGGATCTTTAGAATGGTGTTGAAAGGTTGCCCTTTGTAAGATACTGAGAAACAACACGGTTGGATGCGAGAGAGAGACTGACGCCAAGCTGGCGTGGTCGACTTTATTACAGCAAANACAAATGAATATCATAATGCACACCAACAAATGACATGAGCATACCACACCCTTTCATCTGTATCTTCAGCTTTTTTTTCAATACCTATCTAAATTCTTTAAATATGCACACTAAGAGGATGCTGTACGTATATGCAAAGAAATGTGCCCGAATGCTCTAATATTACTCCGTTTATAGACAATCAGGACATGGTGCACTGTGCATGGCACTGTCTTCATGTACAACCACACTGTATTTGATAACTGCTTTCTGCAAATAATATAAGATTCGCGATGAGCCTGGCATGCTGGAGGTTCGTCCCTACCACAGTCAATCTTGGCGAACGTCCTTCTCGGACTGTACTCCTTTACTTTAATGTCTAGGCCAGCCATCTTGGCTCAGTCTGGGTATATATACGTGTGGATGCACGTCTGGAATCAGTTAATTCAAAGATTGGGTTTGCTAGGCTCGAGCATCCATCTCTCAGAGACTGGGCGCTCACCTCTACCAAACAAATGCTGCGTGGACTACCCTTCGACCTTTCTGAAATCGTTGACCTATCCAGGAGCAATTTTCATTGATCCCACCGGCAACCTTATAAGGCTCATCATAATAAACAAGACCTCCCATCACATTAACGCTGTACTCTGTGGTGAGGGAACATCAAAATGCATTGTGAATACAACTATTTAGGTTGGAAATTGAAATTTTCTTATATTCAATTAATTTTCTTTGCTAAATAATCATTCACTCAATGCTAGAACGTTATACACACACATTGACGTCTGCAAGATCATTGAGAATAAGTTTCTCTTTGTATTTAAAATGCTGTTATTACACCTATTGAAAATTCTATAATATTGCTATGCAGAAAATTTCAACTTGAAAATTACAGTTTGATTATTTCCACCATCTCTGAGAAAAGGACAGACTTTTTCACTCTCCACTGCTGTTTGTGATGTTCCAGAGGCTGGATCGATGTGACAATGATCACGAAGCATGGCTTGACTTTGCCTTGTTCCATTTACGGGTCGGTGGGACGGATGAAGCTGCAGTGTGCTTGACAAAAGTAATAGCACTCAAGAGGAAACATTTCCTGGGGTGAGCATGGCTAAATGAACCTCTGTAGGTGTTGGAATTCGGCATGGGGTTTGAAAGCAAGAAATTCTCATACGTAATAACTTTTTTAACAAAGGAGTAAAACTCCATTCCTCTCTACTTCATCGTAATATCGACTGGGCAGTGGAAATGTAAGATTTTTAAAATGATTTGGTAAGGAGTTGACCTTTATAGCATTTCAAATGATAATGATTTACCAAAAGGGATATCATAGTTTTTCACATGGGAAAAGAGAAATAAGTTCTTAAAAATAATTCTTTTCCAATTAGAAACAGCGCAAAACAATATGGAATCCATTTCCTTCTATATTCAACAAATTTTTTGTCCATAGTGTTTTTCCAATTGGATTTGACTGGTTTTAAATTGGTTTCTATAGTGAAATAAAGTATTGGACACAGTTAACTATGCTCTCAAAGGGTATAGGTACCAGTAAATACTTTAAAAATTAGACAATAACTATGATTCTCCCTTGGCACAGTTGATAAGTAGTTTTTACACGTCATTAGTTGACATAGTAGACATCACTTAAAGTAAATTCAACAAGCATAACTTTGGAAAAGTATCACTTTTTTCTATGCTTACTTGGAACTATGAGATGTGAAAGAAAAATTTATTATTCATGAATATAGCATTGCACATTTTAAGGTATGCTCTCAATTTTTCCTTTCAGTTTACTTCTATATGCAATAATATTGACCAAAATGCAGTGCTACCACAAGGCCAAAATTTTTTTTCAAGTATTAGTAAAACTTTATGGTGATTATCGAGAGGTTTGGGTAGCATTCAATGTATTCTTCATTTTAACAGAGGATAAAATTGGACAAGAAGAGTGTATGAGGATGGGTAAAGTTTAAAGTTTTTATTAAATAAATATTATAAATAAATATATAGCATACTGTTGCCCATGCTACTCCACTATGGGGAAAAATGCATCTAGCAATAAAAGGGAAGTACACAGTTGTGCTTGATAAGGAGAATGGGATGATTGGACAGTAAGTGTTAAAGCAAAACAATGGAACAAGTGGAGGATTTATGGTGTGTGTGTGAGCGTGTTACATTATCATCACTTTCAGCACGGGAAGGGGTTTGACTTTGAGCTCATGTCATCACCATACTTCATAATCATCATCATCGTCGTATGGTTTTTGCCGATTCCGAGTGATCCCAGCACAATGACAAACGGGTGGAAGGGGCCGAGTGTCCCCCCCGCATCACACCACACAATGCAATCAACCCAACTCTGAATCACACCATAAGAACACGGGATACCCTTCATTAATAGAGATATTCTCACGCCAGAAGAAGTAATCGTCATTAAACGTCCAGCAATTGCAAAAGGCATTGAGTGAGCCATTCGCGCGGTGATAGTCCAGCTCCCGGTTTAGTCTCTGACACAGGGGTGCCCAAGTAAGCCCCAAAGTCATCGTTAGCCTCTTTTTGCCACGAGCATCAACTCTTTATGCGTGCTGCTCTTCGTTAAGATAATAAAAAACTGGAGAATATTTCCGCACAGTTGAAATGGGGGTTGCTAGTGGTTAAACCACGACTAAAGTGTGTGAGGGGGAACCAGCCGTAAGTAGCTCGATTGAAGCCAATAGCAGACAGCCTTTGTTTTGCAGCACAAGTGCCACGCAGATCCCACAATACTTGCCCGTGTCACGAAGAGACGCATCAGGAAAGATATGTGACCACCAATGTGACGTCATGACCCAGGGATGGAGGGCAGCAGCAAGGGGAAGGCGAGCCGACAGGCATTGTCATCACATTTGACCTCGAGGGGGAGCATTGAATCTTGTGCTGTACTCAAGTGCTTTTGGGTCAACAGGAAGAGTCAGCAGCAGCTTAAGAGAGAGAGAGCTCAGGCATCGCAGAGGCCAGGGCACCTCGGAGAGCACCAGCCCACCGCCTGGGTGCAGCAAGAGATTGGGCCGCTCCACGTGACGTTGAGAAGGGATGGACAACGGAGGTCTTCACTGATGACATTGCACTGCGTCCGGGATGAAAAGGCTGAGAATGTCGGCGATGCGGGGAAGCGTGGGAGGGCAGGCCAGGGCAAGTAGGGATTCAAGTGCGTGTGGCCAAGAGAGGAAACTTTGGACAGCGAGCGAAGGGAATGACCACTCCTTGGACTGGACATCCCTCCCTCAACGGAGCCCACAGAGTGGACACATCCACCCAATGCTCCCTATGTATAAGCCAACGCACAAGCGATGCCTGGAGACGCTTGATAATAGCAGTTCTTGGCCTGAAGCAGATGCCAGGCACAACGAATTGATTGATGGCGAGGACTCGCAAGGAAATCCATCCGAGCCACGGCTTCCACGTGGCTGCAACTTTATCTCCAAGGTCTCTCTCACCCGTGGGCTCATTATGATGCCAAGGTCTCTATTCCCCATTTTCACCCGTTGGAATGGAAACGGTGAATACATATGGGCTCGCCACGCTCCCACAATTCTTCCCCATGCACCTGCAGAAGTAGAGAAGGCAACGACTGCAGGAACACACATCTGCCTCTGTTTGGGACAAACAGGGGAGTTCTACCTTCCTCGTGGACATAAGTTTTCAGGGTAGGGCTTCGTCCTGATAGCCTTGCTAACGTGACCCCCGAAAAGGAATGTCTTCACTCGTTGAAGCATCAGTCCGAAAGCAGTGCTACGCAGGATTCCCGATGCGAGTGTCACCGCCACCAATCATTCCCTTTACCAACGCACACAATGTGATGCCTAATAATTTGTGGTGGATAAAATAAGCGGAGTGGATTCCACAGAGTTCCCTTTCAGAAAAAAAGCAACTTTTCCAAATACGAGATGCATCTCAAAGTTGTAAATAATTTGAATATTCCACACAAACCAATCACAGTATGAACTTCTGTCGCTGGTTGTCACTCAGTGTGCATCTTTGTAAGTGCACGTGTTTCTTAATTTTTGTTGTTTTTGTTACAACATGTTCTCCTCTGTCCGCAAATTCAGAAACACCTTCCACTGTGAAGGTTACCGCTACGACCCAGGGTCATGAGAAGGAGTCCCATGGTTCATGAGAAGGAAATGACTCTGGACAGGAAATTCGGGTCATTTTGGGCTCTCAACCCAATTGTCTCATGGGACAAACTTCGCTGCAATTCGTCTCATGTTCAGTACATCCACTGGAATGTGTTGAAAAGTCCTGAACGACAGTCGAACCCAATTACAAACACCATGTGTTGTCTGCTTTTGGCCCTCGAGGATCACTTCATGCACTTGCGTGATCGTTTCTGGAGTTATGTGCATGATGACGGTCAACCCAAATGTTTGCCATCCTCCACGTAGACTCCTGGCCATCTTTGAAATGGTTGAACCGCTCAAATGTTCTTGCTTGGCCTAGAGTTTGCTCAGCAAAAGCCTCCTTTAAGCATTCAGTGGGTTTCGGCAGCAGTTTTCTTGAGCTTGGAACAAAACTTAATTCAGATAAACTTAACTCCCACATGCCAGCCATTTCGTAGACAGAGAAGAACGTGGTGTAACAAAAACTAAAATATATGTCCACTCATGGGGATGCAGCTAGGCAGACTATCACCTAAGTGGCATCTAGTGGTAGAAGTTCGTAATGCTAGTGGTTTGGGGAGAATGTACCGATTCTCGACAACTTTGGGTAGCACCTCATTAGTAGGATGACTGAAACAAAAGCGGAAGAGTCAATAACTTGCAGAGAAGACTCTCACCAACAAGAGCAGAGCTTTTCTTCAGAGCCTGAGTGATCTATTTCGTGCAAAAATATATGACACTTTTTCACATGACATCCAGAGTAGTGGGGCGTGGTAATCCAGTGGGTAGAGTGCTGGACTGCTGACCGGAGGGCCGGGGTTCGATTCCCGGCGATGCCTCTGGGCACCCTCAGCTTCACCCAAGCTGTGTTTACCATTTTTGGGTACCAGTTCATCCTGGGAAATCACAGGCAGTACAGGGAAAGGAATTGGCCACCCTACACTAATCTGTGAATTTCACACACAGTATAAGGCTTAGTGCTGGCTGAGCTCTAACCTCACCTGCCAAACCGACCTTTGGGTAGATTACTGTGATATTTTGATCTAGATTAGTAGTAACTACATATTTCTAATGCCATGGTGGGATTCTCTGAGCCCTCATCCACTTCAATCACCCTCACTAAGTGAACGCATAAGGATTGGTTGAAATTCTGTTCCTCTCATCTACAATAATTATATCATTTAGGTACTTGTAGGGAAGAGAGTTGATATTCATGTGCTTCCACAGCTGACCTAATTTCTAACTCTAAACACAAATGTCTCAGTCAGGTTATGGGGATGCTCCTATAGCTATTTGGCATATTGCTAAATACAAAAAAGTCAAAGAAAACTGTAGAGGAATATGTTTGAGACCATATCAACAATTCATGGAAATTTTTAATTTTGAGGCCCAAGCCTTCAAGAGCATCAAGATTCTTTTCTTAATTCTATAATGATGCAAGCCTTTTTGACTCTCTTCTCTTCCAAATTAGCACCTTGCGAATATCCCCAATGGCAATAATTAATGGCCATGTTAAACATATAATGACCCTGTTTTATTTTGATTTTAGGACAACAATCACTTTTTCAAATAGAAAATTTTCTTTAAGCTCCCAGAAGCAAATTGACAGCCCTCAATTGGCCAATCAGACAGTACCTATATATGAGTTGGAGAGATGTGAAGGATGTGGCCAGTCCAAACCTGCAAGCTGCTTCCTTGTTTTTGAAGGTTAACAGCCTAATGGTAATCAAAGGAAATTTTATTTTTGAGAATACACAACTTATCCATTGTATGCTTATATGAAAAATTAGATGAAAATTATTTTTACACCAAAGTTTTGATGCAATGTGACAATTTCAGCAGGGTTAGGCTCTGCTGCCATCAATAACACCCTCTGCTAAACATCAAGCCTGAATTCCATAATATCAGGCTTCAAGGTTAAAAAAATGTGTACATTTTCCCAAATATTCACTTCATTTATTCAATGATGAATCATAAACTGTTGTTGCATATGCTTGAGCTTTATGGTATTGAAGGTGCAGCCTATAAATGAATTAATTCATATCTATTGGCACGACAAGAGCATGTTGTACTCACTCAAGAAGGTTCGAAATTTCTCTCCTGGGAAAGAATCTTCTCTTGGTGTTCCTCAGAGGAGTGTTCTGGAACCAATATTCTTCTTAGTCCATGTATCAATGACTTACCCAATACATTAAAATCTGTGCCTGGTGCTCTTCCAATACTGTATGCAGATGATGCAAATATAATCACCCCCATCAACAGACAGGCACCCCAGGTAATAAACGGGAGAGTGCTGTTCATCTTTTTAAATTACAGGTGTTGTCAGAACATTCTGACTCAATGTTGCTAAATCACAGATTATCTATTGGCCTCATAAAAATGAATTTCCAGTCCAAATCTTACTAAATATAAGTGGCTGTACCACAAAATAACTACACTAAATATCTGGGTATAACTTTGGAATCAACTGGGAAGACAATGCCCTGCGTAACAGACTTACTTCGGTATGCTTTCTGGTACAGTTCATTTGATATACAGTTATTATTTATGTACTGATGACTATTTACTATGGTGAATTCTACTCCCTTTTAGTGTACCATATTTTGTTCTGGGGATCTACACCTCAGGTCAAAATGTTCTTTAAAATCCAAGAGTAATTAGTCTCGGTTGTACTGTATTGTATGACACTCTCTTTTTCAAAGGCACCCCTTTACCAGTTCCTTGTATGGCTATTACATATGTGCCAAAAACAGTTAGTCACTGTACTTAACCAATTCGGACCACCACTTTTATAATATGTACTAGGTCTTGTAATGAACTTCATCAGGATTATGTAAGAACTTTACATTCATCTCGTGATCCTAAGCACATGGGGCTGGTGTTATTTACTTAACTATCAAATGAGCCCAGATCTGTGAAAGGCATGCCCCTTTTTAAAAGAAAGCTACACACATTCTTTTTATTAATTGTACTATACTCTTGACGAATTCCTTACCAACTGTGTAGAGTAATGATATTTGTATCTGTATTAATTTTATCTGTACGGGTATTACTTTTTTCTAATCGACATGTCTTACATGTGCTCTAAAATCATATCTTTGGAGAGACAAAAATCAACCAATCACCCAAGCACACCATTGTTTAGTTTGCAGAAATGGCTCTGTCGCAAGAACTTGCCCAGTCACAGAATGTGCACTCCACTTGCTACCTCTACTACTCTGCTGTTCTCAGCTTCATGAAAGGAGATCTTCAAAATGCCGATTCTCAACTGGAAAAAGTCATTCCAGAGTTTTCGGTAACTATTAAATCAAAGCAGTGAACAAACCAGTCACATTATACTTAGCCTACAGATATTTCAAAATGAGTCATGGATTCACTGCTTTGTTTTTCTTTAACCTTGAGCGGTTGTTAGGTTAATATAATTTTCACCAAATCTTAATTTCTCCTTCGACCAGGTAAGCTATACATCTTTAATTCAGGAATTAAATATAATTTCATAATTAATAAGCCACGTATCGGATGATGCTGCACTGAAACCTGGTCGTGCTAATACAGATATTTTCCTGGAATTGCAGTTTTTTTCCTTATCTTTCATGATGAAAGAATTCCATAAAGTTAAAAATGAAACTATTTCTTTTTTTATTGAGGATGTTTGAGTAAAAAACTAAAATTTAAAACAAAAGGCTCAAGAGCTCTGAACTTTTAGATTCATTTATTAATAGTTATGGACCTTTAGGCTCTAAATGGATAGTAATATGAAAGAAAATGTACTCCTAGATTGAAGAAAGTACACAGTCAATCTATTTCACAAAAAAAAAACAACAGAACTTTTTCAAATAGTAGGCAAGTTTAATAAAACAAGGGGCATGTGCATATAGTATACAGTAGATTTTCAGCTCTAAATTTTAGGAAAAAAGTACATTTTTAGGTTGATATACAAAGTATATTATTTGATATATGGGGGAAAAGTTTTCAGTTCAATCCCAGAATGGTCAATGGCACCACTTGAAGTGCCTAAGTGAAAAATAATGCATTCATTCTAAGCATTCCCAATTGAAATGACTCGCAGCATCCGTCAATGTTGAGAAATGACTCCATGTTAGAGCAAATGGTTTTCAGGATGATGAAATTACATTTCCTAACAGCTGATGCACATAATACCCCCCCTCAACAAAATTAATCGTGGTTACACTCGCCCCTTTTACTCACTGGTTGAGGGAAGGATGTACTTCGCAATGAACGTTTTGTGCTTCCATAGGCCTACCCCCCACTCTCTCTTGCTGGCCACGTCAGCTACAAACTCGGAAGGACCAAGATGGCTTACGACAGCTTCCGATGCGTAATACATTGCCTCAATCCACCATCTGATTACCACATGCTATATATCAGGTGAAAACAATGCTCATTGCTTGTGTGTGTGCAATCAGTGGAATATTTTTTCATTGGCCAAAATTTAAAATAACAACTTGTTTACAGGATGGGACAGTTATATTACCATGAAGAGCAGTATAATATGGCTCTGGAAATGTTTGTAAATGCTTGTCAGTTCTATGGCACACCACATTCTTGGAGGCTGGCAGGCAAAACTGCATACGAGGTGAATGTACTTCAGATTAACCACAAAAACACTGGCATTCTCTTCCATTCTAGATAGGAGGCTTATTATGCACATTTGTTTTTGGGACAGAGTGGTGATTATGAGGCAGCAGAATTATGTCTGGGTGAATCTAACAGGCTAGATAAATATGATCCAAACACGTGGGCATTACTAGCATTGGTTAATCTATCATCGAGAAGGAGAGATGCATTCCATTACTGTTACAAGCAAGCACTAATGGTAAGATGAAACATATGACTAATTTTTTTGCTTGCCACACATGATGTCTGTAGGGTAATAAATATATCTATTTTCAGCTCGATTTCAATGATGAGGATATGGAAAAAAGAATCTTTCAACTGAAGGAGAATATATTTCCTGAAGACATGGAATCAGAGTGAACAATTGGGTCTCTACCCGAATTTATTGAGAACTGATTTTCAGTACGAATGTAACATAGGTCAATTAAATCAATTGAGAGATGATTTAGTCAAAGGAATTTAATTTCTTACTAAACAACTACAGAAATTAATTCTTCCTTTTCAATATCAAAACTATGACAGTAAAAATAAATGTTTTCACATTTTATTTTGATTCATAATGGCAGCACAAACAGGCCAACGTATATTTATTAATTTCAGCATTCAGTGCAATAAAATAGACAAGAAATATACAATTTTATATTCAAACGGTCCACAGTTTTGAGTCTCCAAGCAGCAGGGAACAAACCTTTTGTTTGCTCAAATTACCTCTTTTAACTGTAAAAGATACATTATAAAATAATAAATATTCGGGACTGCATGGAAAATGCGTAAAGTTACTGAATTGAATACAACTGCCAAACACCACTGGTGGTTTGTGCTCCCCAATAATTCTCAGCTAGCAACGCTAGATTTTCAAAAAGCAGAGACACCAGTGTTGCTGGAGCAATTCCTACATGCAAGGCAGAACTCGGCCGCAAATAATGTTTGCCTTAGTTTAGCCCACCACAGTAAACTGACCTTTACTGTTCAATACATTTGAACCTTTTACAGAGTTGAAGATTGGTGGTGTTGTGCATTGAGGGTCATTTTTGAAGAGTAAATAATGTACCATAAATCCTTGATTAATGTTTGAGATGCATACATTGTTAATGAAAAGGGAAGGGAATATGACCAAGATGAAATCTGTTTGGGTTCTCAGCCGGGTCAGGGTCTCCAACGCCTGCCAATGTTCCAATGGTCAAGTCGTCACACATCGTCCACTGGGCTGAATGTCGTGACAATGAAGCTAACGGACTGGGTTCAGGTGACCTGTGATTGGTTCACTGTGTTCCACCTTTTTCTTTCCTTTTTCAGCAAACCAAAACCCTGACCCGGATGAGAACCCAAACAGATTTCATGAACAGCATACACTGGAAGAACACCAAATCTTTCTTTATGCATGACCAGTTGATGAGGTAATACACAGGCTTTGAGTAAAAGTAATGCAACTTGCTAAAGATGCCATACTGAAAGGACACAAAACTCACATTAATTTAGGATAGTCGAAGCTGATTGCTTATTGGCTGTGGGTCATGCTCCATTGAAGAGCTTCCTGTAATGGCATTCTAGTATTTTCATTACGAAATGTAGTTTCACAGGTCCTTATTACATCAAACAATGCCAACATTATTTTTTGCAGAGGTGATTTATATACTCTTTTAAAACCAAAATAATGCACTCTCTCACAAGCCATAGTTTATGCAACGGCAGATTTGAGATAACAAGGGAATACACTGTTTATGCTACAGTTTCAACCCTTAAATACTGACTAACACCCTTGGCTTAAGAAGAAGATAAAGTCATGAAAATGAGCACAAGTTCACTACATCATTTACAACATGAATGAAGTTGCAGAGGCAAAAATAGAATAAACAAAAAAACCTAGAAAGCTATGAAACACAATTGAAATTATCCACAAAGAGTTTGAAAACAATTTTAAAAATTTATATCACAAAATTAGTATATATTTTCATTAGCTGCTAACAGGAGAATATTTTTCACCTTCATTAGCACACATCAATCAGGTCTTGACTACTAAAAACATTGAAAAATCTATCTGCTCCCTGTCTCAACACACACACATTTCTACATCACTGATTCCTATGTGGGTTTTTTACATTCCTTTAGGCTGAAATTTGAGGAAAAGATTCATTACATTGTATTGAAACAAACTGCACTTTTCCATTAAGATTTAAAATTACCAAATTATGGTTTAAACATTTTAGAGCCATTGTTATGGGTTCAATAGCAAAAGGTTTTCAACAATGTGAAGAGTTCACTGGAGTAAATCTGTTTGACAACAAAATGATTCTTGTGAGCTAAATGCAGATGGGGTTGTTGATGATGAAGCAATAGAGTACACAGTTCATCGAAGCACACTTCTGAGAGGATAACTGCCAATAAGGATTACAGACATCATTCAGCATATTCAAGGCCACAGCAGACATCATAGTCCACTGTTCAAGGTATCGGCATTCAGACATGGAGGAGGAAGGGGGGGGAGACTATTTTCAAGCTTCCCAGCCGCTTTTAATTTTTTTTTAAAGATGATTCCATTACTCTTTATCTACATGTATACCCTTGCAAAATGTACTCCTCCAATTCTACGTTTCCCTATGCACAATGTATCTATAGATTCAACATTGCAGCAAACTACTTCCCATATTAATTTTCCCTTAAATTAAAGACAAACTAATTAACCCTTGGTGTGGGGGGGATGATGAATTTTAAGATAATTCTCAAGTCCAATGATGAGACGTGAGATTATTCTTACAAGGGAGGGGTGGGGGAAAACCACTGCATGCCTCAGATCAATGAATTCAGCGAACACTCTCTTGAGTTACATTCTGCAACAACATTTTCACTTTATCCTAAACAGCCTTAAAAATTAAATAGTTCACCATTGAATCGACAATATTTCAACAATGAAGCAAACCAAACAAAATCAATTACATGGCAATACGACACCCATGCCAAAGATAGGATTTGAGCCCATGACCTCTGGGTTAACTGGTGACAGCACCCACATGGCCAACTGGGTTGTTTCTCAATCAAAATGAGGTGCTAATTGTCAGATTACGTGAAATCCCCTCCCTTAACCAAATGAAGAATAAAGAATAGTTTATGAAAGTAAACATTTCATATCCTATTTAAATACTGCTCAGCAAGTAGAGCAGGGAATATTATTGCTTGAGTGTTCAAATGAAATACTATTCCCCAATGATTAATCAAATAATGCAGAAATTTAACCCTTTCGCGCCTAGCATTGGCTATAGCCGACGTGGATTTTCCCATGCACAAGGAACGCTATAGCCGACGAAGAAAAACCTACGCAAATGAACGAATGTTGGCTATAGCAGACACGAGGGCCACAGAAGCAACCATCCCAGGTATGAAATGACCCCTTGAGACCCAGCTTAGCGA
>LYUA01003425.1:49022-64501 GCA_002093875.1 Calopteryx splendens
CCCCCCCCCCCCCCCCCCGTCGGCCTCAAGTCCATTCCCCTCCTCCTCCTTCCATCTCCTGACCATGAAAACTGCTTTTACGTATTTCGTTATTCTCCCTCCTGGCTTCCTCCTTCGTTATCTCCTCCTTTCCTTGCCGGGAGGGTGCGCTGCTGGTAGTTTGCCTCTTAACCTTGTGGTTGTGAAGTGGGCACGCTGCTGCCTGACACGCGCAATTATAGTCGTCGATGACCTCATTTGTTCTTGTCTAGTTATTCTCCAGAATGAAGGTTTATTTGTATTTACTGCAAATAATCACGTTTTTGAGTTATTTTCAACCGCATGGAATCTTTTAAGACTCCTGCACAGTCTGCGTTGTTGAATACATTTATAAAAAACATCATAATTACCACAAGAACTCCACCCTTTTGCGATAGGTGTAGGACGATCCTTGAAGAATATTGTGCGTATTTGTGGACTTGAGTATTTTTGCACATATTGATTACTAAACTTTTCATACCCTTCGCTGTTATCTTCATAAGCCCGACGCAGGCTTATAAAAACCGCCTTTCTACCATCTGAAATGCCTATCTGCTTCCTCCGTCATCCCCACTTGACTAACCTTCTCCTATCTATCAAAGTTATTAACCTCTCTACTCCTCTCACTATCTCTTGTTTTGTCCTCGGGTTTCCTCATACGACTTTCTCTCTTTTATAACCATATCTAATGCTTCTTCGCTTGTCCTCATTCCTACCCAGATTATTTTTTCATATCTCTCCACGCATCACGAAAACCATGCTCTAATCCTCAAATACCTGGTTTTTGAACCTTACAATTATTCCTACGTCCTATATCAAATTTTTAACTGCGCTTTTCCTTATAGGGTACCTCTCTACTCACGAGTCGTGATTGTAATTTCTTTATCACATCATTTATTGAAAAACTTCCATTGTTGATGAACACTCCCCATCATGGCCGCACTAATACTTTTATTTATGTTCAATATACTCATCTGGTATAAGAATTGTTCCACTAGCTTCAATATATGCCTTCCTACTTAAATGTTTACCTTAACCTTCCCACTTCTTAAGAATATGTAACTTTTATTATTATTATTTACCTTTATTTCATGCATCTCTTATTGATCTCGTATTGCGTTCAACACTGAATCCCATGTTGTAATTTGTTTTTACTGAGGGCATCAAAGTTAAGTTATCAAGTTAATACAGGTTTTATATATTTATGGAGCAATGGAAATCGAATAAATGACGAGGATATGCTTGAAAGGGAACGCTTTTGGAATTTCAACTTACATTTTGGTTCATTCCCTGTGTTTAAACCTGGCACCCGTTTTTCAAATCTACATATCAGTTTACAGGTTCTGTTAGTGTTCCCTTTCGGATACTAATTCAATGTCCTTCTAATTACATCAATATATTGCTGTCATTTTCACGTTCGTATTTCGCAGGATATGCAATTTGTTTCATGTATTATTTACGACCGTTTTTGGAGAACTTCTAAATTTTTTGTTGGCTGTAATGGCGCGCCAACAGAAGCACTTATAAATTGAACTATAGGGTGGTTTTGAGTTGCAGGTGGTGCTTCTCAGAGCTTCCCCGTAGGTACAGAGACTGCTTGTGTATTTTGTAACGTTCAGCTTTAATTTAATGCTAATGAAGCGACCTCAATAGAGTTGTGCCGAAAGTGGTATTTTGGCTGTCATAATAATATGTTACGCAAGATTTCGTCACTCTTTTGTCACCGGGACACGGCAACGCAACATCTGCTTGGGTATGAAAAAACACGAGCGCAGTTATGACATGAGTGGTTACTCGTGTCATCACCGTGTTTTCGGTAGCTAAACGGAAGGTGCGTGTCCGTTTCTCTAGCTGTGAGGTGCATTATGCTGACATCCGTGTGGAGCACCAACAGATTGCTTATCCAACGCTGGAGGCGGACGGGAATTCCGAATTAAAAAAACACTTTGAATGAGAATGTTCAATCTCATCTTATGGCATTCAATTTCTTTAGAAATTGAGGTCCGTGTGTATGCGCTTGTGGTGGTGTTCACCGTAGGCAAAGTATATTCGTATGTACTGAGATAAATGTTCTTACTGTGGAAAAAAATTTTTAAAGTTACATTGATAGGTTTGCAGACTGGAACTAAGCACGTCAGGTGCAATTTTTTTGATGATTTGAAAAAATTTAAACATGAGGATTACTCAGTTTCAGCTACTACAGAAATTTCGATACTGATCCATTCCCTTTCAACCTTCTCAGTTTCATTTTACACTTGACATATGGAGAAAAATATGAAATTTGCATTTTTAGTATCTTATACCACCCGCATAAGTGAAATACTCCTTTCTTTCACTTTGTTTCATCGCAAATTGCCTTTCGGATATCGCTCTGTCCAAGTGAGAAACCCAAAGTCCTTTGCTTGGGTCAATGTGGCCGAAATCTCATGCCAATTATTTTCAACATCTCGTAAGCCGTGCTTCTTGGTATTCATTGCGAAACGTGTACTGTCATCAAATTTAGAGGACACCACAATTATCGCTCCCTCCCCATACTATTGCGTTAAAAGGTTGAGATTTTAGTAGCAAATTTTTAAAGTCAAGGTTAGGATGTCAATGAAGCACGACTGATAACCAGTCATTTTATGCTGAAGCGGCCTATCGTTGAAAATTTTCTTTCGCAACATGAACTCTCTAAATTCTACATAGTGTTATCTTTCAGTAGGCGGTCGTATGCTGAAATCAAAGAGTTCAAAATGTTTTAATTGTATGTTTACAGCCCTTAATTTACTATCGAGACGATAATATTATGTTATCGAAATTCATCAACGGCAATTAGCTTGACGAAAGTAAGGAAAACCTTCCTTTTTTTCTTCCGTTGATTTTAAAATTACCTGATGAATCGCAAAATACTGCGTGCAATATGATATGTCCCAAATACTGTCCAAATTCCAATTTTGTTCATCAAAAATTATTAATTGAGCTATGATGAGAATACTGAGGATCAAATTTGAGCGAACAGATAATTTCATAACTGAAAGTGCTTATTTCACTTCAGAATCTGGCATTATAAATGAACGTTGAAGACTTTATAGTAATTTAAAAAATAGCTCTATACTTTGTCGATACACCAAAATTAACAAAACACCATCTAAATTATAGCGTAGCATCTTTGTGCTTCAAAACTTCCAGTATTCCTTTCAAATTATGGCCAACGGTTTCGGAATTGAAAGTGGGACGAAGGCAATCTGCGCAAATCATAAGGAAGTAGACCATGCGGAGGCAGGGCAGTGCCCATCTTCAAGCAAGCCCTGCACTCTTCCCCCGCAGTGGTGCGGAATGATATGGTGTAGTTATTTTGGAAGGGGGGGGGAATTCCAAGGGCGAAAGGGTGAAAGTAAACACTTGGAAAGGGAAATCAAAATAAATATACCGCATCAAAACTTGCGCATGTGGAGGAAGCGCCACCGTTGTTGTACCTTAAAATGAACCTTTAAATTAGCGCGGACTAATCGTCTCCATACTGGTCATGGACAAGTCGAGGGGGAAATAATCGATATTGTTGGAACCAACAGCCTATTTCTTACTTCATTATGCGATTGTACAGATTTCAAATATGATTATGATTGGATTCGAGTTCCGGCGAAATTCCTGCTGGCGTTTCCAATTTATATCCCTCTCGACGTACTTATTACCATTGATTATAACCTCGCGTTTCTGTTTGGAAGCGTGGCCTATCAGTTTCACGTCATGTTGCGTTTATGACTCCGTGGATTCCAGCTTAGGGAATTCTCGCAATGTTAAGTCTAAACTTCATGTCCTCATCACATATTGTAATAAGCATATTAATATATTATGTCCTTGTTGCAGTATTTTTGTCTGTTAATGTTTACGCGGTGTTCTAAAAGAAGGTAGCAATAATAGCTGGGATACCATTGATAGATACAAGATTGAGAAGCAGATCACAATAGGCGAAATAATTGTAATTAAAGTCAAAAATACAAATTGCAGCTATATTTCCATGCCCAAATGAAACAAATTATATCGGAAAAACGTAGCTATATTACCAAAATAAAGTGCAAAAATAATTAATCTAATCTTTAAATACAGCAACAGTGGAAAATGCATCGTGTCTATGTTAATAGAAATAATAATATAATTTACGTGGTTCAATTATAAAAACCTGGCAAATCCTTGCAAACAGTTTATTCTAGCTAAATTTAGTTGTAAAAATGCAAAAAAAAGAGCATTACGAGGAATTTTGTGTGTTACTAGAAGTTTTTTTTAGTTTCGAAGGGAAGTGCATCGCATCCGACTAGTTTGTCAAATATGTCGACTCACAAAATAAATTATTTGAATAGCAATTTCATCTACTTCTGGTGCCTAATTTCACAAATGGCATTATCAATAAGAAAGTATGATCGCCATTGCCAGTTCGGAGCTCACTCTTTGTAAGCTCCGAACTTGCCTGAGTTATTTCCGTTTCTTGCTTGCGAACTCCAAGCTTGAGTTATTTCAGATGAAATTGGGAGTGTTCGGTGGTGAGCCCTAAGCATCTTCTTAGTGATCAATCATTATTTCTACAACTCTTTCACTAAAAATAACGGCAAAAATTATTTTTCGCGTTATCTTTGTTTTATTTTTGCAGTTCCATTTCCTTCGCTAAACCTTCAATTCCCAGGCACTGCAAACGTAGACGGGGGAATGTTAAGAAGAATCAATTTAACGTAAAGGAGCTTAGATGGTATGTTAAGGCAATTCTTAAGGGGCTTATTCTTCCCACTTAAAGATTACGCTTGAAGCTGGGAGAGAATCGAAAAATTTTATGTTCATGTACTTGAACGAATTATTCATTCCCGAAGTCACTTATTTCATTTACGCATGAGACTCAATAGCCAGCCAGTGTATTTTATTGCCAACTTTATACGCCCCGTTATATAGTCCGCCTGTGCACTATTTTTTTGAATAATCGAAAAAGCTTTTCCCATGCTATCATTCCCCGATCATTCAACAGGTTAAAACTACAACGCAAATATATATGTACGCATAGGCCTCAATTAAGGAGGATGGTAGCGTGAAACCCAACCGCGTGACACTGGCTAGCACCATAGAGCCAGCCCACCAGCTGCGCTTCGGCCTTGCGTCTCTCTTCCGAAGGACGATGTGGAAGCGAAAATTCTCGCTGATCAAGGTCAGAGGAAGAATTTATTTTTCGTTTCCCTGGGAAGCGAACTATATCCATTAGGGGTTTATTGTCCGCACGCTTTCTGCGCCTCAGCCTCATCCGTATTCCAATCAAGCAGCGCTCCCCTATCTGCCAAGCACCTGCTGAATGGAGCGCTTGTGTGGGCGCGGATAGCATTTTCTGCTCGCAATGTCGTGTGTGATGTTTCTTTTCGAGGCTTGAAGGTTCTCTTTCCATGCCTGTTATCACAAACAAAAATATTCCATTCGTCGCACTTAGTCCTATTGCAGAGCCTGTGTTTTGCGTGAAGTTCTGAGGGGGGGGGGAAGAATGGTGTTCCGTTTACCCTCGGGAGGGTGTGAGTCACTTTCGGTCGTTGGAAACATGGCCTCCTAAGAATCGCTTTGAATCTCTATTATTCATTAATAGTTTATAAAGCGCACCAGGAGAAATTTAGCTGAAATTACTGTCGGGCACCTGAAATTTGTTAGATTGTTGTAAATGTTGATGACCCCAGGGTCCCGGTTTTTAAAACTAGGTATAAGCCAGAATACAAGTATTTGCCGTTCACTCGAGGGGCGAAGGAGCCTAGTGAGTAGAGCGTTTGGCTACTGATTATAGGGCCCGGGTTCGAATCCGAGTACTATGAAAACCATCAGGTTCACCCATGCTGTGTGATTTTTTGGGTACCAGTTGGGAAACCGTAGGCGATACACGAAAATTCATGTTTACTTTTCGTAGTAGGGATTATTATTATTTTTTTAAATATAGTGCTTTTTAACTGATTTTGAGTGCTGGAGGGAAAAAGCTTGCATGTTTTCAATTGGAATTTAATTGGGTTGTTTTTTTTTCTCAAAGCAAGAGTGTCCGGAAACTTGTCTACCAAGTGCAGGTTACATTTTGGACTTTGCAGATTTTTATTATTAAAACTGACGAGATACTCAAAAGAAGAAAGCAATATAATCTCTTACAGCATGTTTAATGTTTAAATTCATTTTCTGGTTTTCATTATAATTTTAAATAAAATAGAATTGATTTTAGAATTTCGAGACAGGAAAGCCTATTATCGTAAAAAATTCCTGGAAGTGGAACTATTCGTTCATTTATTCGAAGAGTCGCTGATTCGATGAGTAGTATCTCAGTAACACATGGACTCTTCCCAATGACTAGTCAACAGTTTGAAGAATGATCAAATGCAGTGTCAAATTAATCGAGGCGAAATTCAGCATCGATTTTATTTATTAAGAAAATATTCACACAGATTAACGGAAATGGAAGACCAAATCGCCAAATGTCATTCACTCGCAATATTATTTCGTGTATAGGTAGTGTACGGACGCCGTGCGTTGCTGCTAGGGCAAATTATCAGGAGCCAAATCTAGAATACGGGCGATGGAATCGCGAACAGAAACATTTATCTCCTATTTGGTCCCACGCATCTCGAGTCGAGCATCAATCGCTCTCCCCTCATTCATGCATCGACCCAAAACAAATACGAATATCGGAAGGACGCTTCTTCGCAGAGGTCAGAGTAGGCCAGCGCTGAATAGATTTTCGTCGGGGGAAGGAGGAAGTGTACGCGAATTCCACGCACGTCTTCAGCACGTCATTCATAGACTTAATATCTCACGGCAATATGAATGGTGGGTGTCGGGTGCTCTTTTGCATCCAGTGTCTTCCGATGTGTCAACGTGTAGATTTAGAACATGCAAAATGCAATATACTGCCTGATCTTATATTTAATAATAGTAAAAAAAATCAATGTTACTTCATCAAAATAGCGCAGAATTCATTTCCTCTTCCGTGGTTATATGCTATGATTTAATTTTAAATGGATTTTATTCAAATGGGTTGAAGAGGAATGGGTTTAACACTAAGGACAGAAGTAGGCTGGCTGGGGTCTTTCTTTCACTGCCTGTATCATGCCTCGTCCTCTCTTCCAACTCTTGACCAATTGTGTCATCTCGCCGATTCGAAACTTGCTGCGTTTGGAGCCGCCGTGGACTCACATGTGCTCCCCATGTGGAAAACCTAGAGTGCACTTCAGCGTCAACGAGCTACTGACAAAGCTTCCAATCCTCATTTTCCATCTTGAAGAGACACCAGGGTGTGTTCGTGCAAAGAGGGCTCTCCGAAAGAACGACAAACGAAACGCGTGTGAAGTGACTGCTATCTGGGTTGGATTTCGTTCTCTTCAAACTTGAATGATCCTGAAATCAGTGGATTGAAAGGGAGCGAGTTAGCTGAAATTGTACACCAAATCGACGTCTGCGGCTGTATGCAATTGACACTGATTTGATTATAATTAGGTGCAACGAATCGAAATGGTAAAAACCAAGGTATCCAAATCCAAATGGTCGTATTGTGATCAATTGATTTTTTTCTCGGGCGTACTGATATTGGTTACATGCAATCTTCAATAAAATACAATAAGAATTAAAGTTTTTGTTTCCGGGATTAATTCGATCGCCAGTGATATGAACGTAGTTATTATCCTGTTGGAGCTGTCAGCAGAATCTTTTTCTCCATTCAGTTTTAATATTTTGCTTGAAACTAATCATATCATTCTCATAGTTTACTCATGGTAGCTGCTTTCAATTGCATCAACTGTGAAATAGAGATTTGATTGTTTTAAGTCAGTGTAATTGGTAATTTAATTCTCTGAATAATGAAGTTTCTGGGTGCTGATAAAAAAATGGAGTGACGGGGTATTACCAAAACTAGTATTACCTCGTAAAGTATCGCGCTTAATGCATGAAAACCATCCAACAGCTTTGTAAGGCCAAATTAAAAAAAAATATTTACTTTTTGTATTTCGTTAGGAATAAAATCATTGTTAAATTTTGGTATAATTTTCACATTTCGAGTCATGAATCACATTTTTTCGAACGCTTTTGATGCTCTAATTCTTGTTATTGTTTACAATGCGTCGCACGTGTTGCTTTAGGAAGAATGAACACAACATGTATCCATGGTATTAAACTCGCATTTCATAATTTTACGTTAACTAATCTTCCTTTAAATGGTTTGTTGAAAAAAAGTAATTATTTACGTAACAGGTATTATTGCTAGTTACTTTATTTGGATTTGGCCCAAGATATTTTTCTCCAATGATGTTTTGTTTGTTGGATCATTAGCTAATTTGTTTTCATGTTTATATGTTCCAATTTCTCTTCAATCCCAGCCTCTTCTTCCCGTCGGGATATAATAGAAGTGACTGATGTGTTCTACTTCAAAACATATTTTTCTGATGAAGCCGTTTTCGGCATTTAAAGGGAAATGTAATGCTCTGTTTTTAGCACCTATTATGGAATTATGAAGTTTAGCCTGTTTTCTTCGTCACATAAGCGGGTGGCTGAAATATTCTAACTTTTATGTATGATATAGTAAATAGTTAATTAATAATTCGGATTTTGTGACAAGAAGGTAACGATCGCCATTAAGGCATTGGGCGGTTGATATCTGGACACTCACTTCATGATATATACGCCCTTTCCTATGTAGTTTGCGTTAATGACGTGTTTCGCTGTTATTCTAATCGCTGCGCGAAACATTTGTAAAAGGTATTTGAAATCTAATTTGTTATTATTTTAATCCTCAGACATGTGTTTCATATGAGCCATGATCGTGTGAGTATTTGGTCCGAGATAGCCATGTCTTCGATAAAATGGAACGTGCTCTGTGTTCATAGCCGTTGAATCAATACGTGACGCTGCTTCTAGCGATCTTTGACCTCTCCATCGTCACGCCATACGCTGAGCATTCCTCCATCAATCGTAATTTTCCCATATTTTCAGGCATATGAATTTACCTTGTCCGTCCTGAGTGGGATCCCTACCTTAGGAAAGTCCCATGAATTAATAATGTGTTTAGACAAATTCCAGTTTGCATTAATTTTATTTTCGTAGGAACTGCTCATTGTTGTTTGAGTTATTGAACATTGAAGTGAGGAATAAAATTCCGTGCCGTTTATGAAATCAAGATAACTTTAATGAAGAAAAAAATCATTGTGTTAGCATAAGAGAGTATCTAGTGTTGACTTGAAGTTCCATTTTCTTGATTTTTCATGTATTTCGTGATGTGTAATGTCTTTATAAACAGAGGTTAAATGCTTAATCCATCTTTAGCAATCTACTTTGAGCTCCAGCCAATGAGAAGGTAGTTCACATTCATGGCTCATCGCAAAATTTAATATAAATACGCTATAGGCGCACATCTTTGGTTATTATTCGCTTAGTGGTTCAACAAAAACCGTGCCAAAGTCAGGACCCTTTCAAAGCAGCGCATAAAAAATTTCGTGAAATTATATATTTTTTTAAATTGGCTACTCTAAAAAAATGAAATTTTCATTAGAATAATTAAAATGACTTGTTGCACATTACTTTAAGAATCTGCATTGTGGTTTTTAGTTCGATTTTTATCCATTCTGAGTAAAAAAAATGTCCTTCATCATTACACCGCCTTATTACATATGCCTTCTGTTGCATGCTTTTTTGACGCCAAATTTGATGGCCTGTCTGATGAGACTTATTTGGACCCTTCTGTTAATATTTGAATCAGTTCACTAAGAGCCAAAAATTTTATATTGAAAATATTTCATTCGCATTTTTAAAAAATCCCTTGCGGGAAGGAAAACTGATAAGGACTAAATTTTGTGGAGAAAATTGACATTTTATTGAGTGAAAACTTATCGTTACACATGCCTACTTAACTCTAACTTTGTTACTTGGATTTTAATTTATCTGCAACCCCTCATTTTCTCTTGGCGGTCAAGGTAAGGATTTATTAGTAAAATTATATTATCAATAGCATGAATCTATTTTTTTCAAACGTAATTATTCCCGCTTTATGCTACAGGTGGCAAGAATGGACATGATGTGAAAAAATCAAGAAAATATTGAGCTTTCGAAAGCTCTTTAAATTAAAATTTTCTTTTTCTTGTATTTTCCGAGTTCATATTTTAGCTCTGGAAAGGAGCCATCGGCTGTTTGTTGTCATCTTTCAATAATTCTGCTTCGCGATGTTCTCACTCTCCTTGATTAAACGTGCCTGTCATGAGAGGCGGGAAGCTTTTAGTATCCCAAATAAACACCTGTAAGGTAAACATATACTACCCATTCAAACCTCAATACTTGATTTGAAACGTTTAAATACACATTTACGTTTTCAAATGAGGTGAGCATTGCTCATTTTTAAGCGTCTTAAACAAAGGTTTAACTCACCTTTTCGCAAAACGCTAACATTGGAAACTGCGTCAACAAAATCCTTTAAGAATATGCTATTTACGAAACCGAACTTCCCTTTCGAATTTAAATGTACCCACAGCAAGTAGGTTTCCTTTACACGATGTCCGTAGAAAATTCGCTTTTGTTGGTGGGTAAATACTCTGCTTTTATTAGCTTGTACCCCCTCCTCTGACGATACTCCCTTCTCAGAGGAATATATTTCAATCACTTAGGTACTAAGATGTGGATTGAAAGAGTAGTCAAAAAGGGACTTTTGAGAATGTCAAGTCTTTATGTTTTTTGCGTACAAAAGTGTTAGCGATTTCTATCAGTTAAAAGGCAAGATGGATGGATTCAGTGAAAGTAAAAAAAAATGTGCATTACTTTCCTTTCAAACTGCTTCTTTCCAAACCCATGAATTCAACATGCCTTTTGGCTGCATAGTAAATAATAATTATTCTGCGGAGGATGTATAAAACCGCAACCTAGATGGAATCTAAAAAGAGGCTAAATGGTTCCGTAAAAATGATTACGTAACAAAGTTGTTCGCTTACCGTGAAATGACGTGTAGCTTCATTCAAGAAAGAAGCACTAAAATTCTAGACGCATAACTAACTGGCCGATCAGGATTGGGAGTAACTGCAATCGACACCACAACTCGCTTCTTTCCTTGTTTATTCTCTCGACATTCCCGTTGGCGCCTTGTGAATCTGTAGAGGATGCTTCAAATGTTGCAGATTCACGAAATGCAGGCGAAAAGGTGTTAATATGTTACGATTAGAAAACGGAGGATTAAAAAAAAATTCTTTGCTGCTTTTTTTTATACTGAGAAGCAAAGGTATAAACTAAAGCTAAAACTTTCCCAAGATCATTAAAGGTTGCATCCTTCCAAAGGTCGTATTCACCTTTGAGCAATTTCTTCAAGATTTTCTCCAGGAATATTGTCTTAAACCATTTCATGAAACGCGTAATACAATCTTGAGCATCATACAAGATCACTTTATGCAACTAGTTATGAAACTCCGGTTATTAAGGGAATGAGATTATGCTGTATTGTAGTAAGTGTCAGGCTTTCCAGTGTTGCTGGAGGGAATACCATATTTTCCTAATGCAAATAACAGAGTGCCTCCTGCATACTAATCCTCAGTAATTGGAATGTAAAATAAGTTAAAAAAAATAAGTTATGTAGGCTTAGGTATAGAATTAAACCAGTTTTTAACGGCGTCTTTAAAAATTCGGTTGCGTGTCTTGCTAATCTACTATGAAGGTCACCAACTACTCGCGAATGTCTTCGCTCCCTCCCTGCTGCGAATAAGCAGAATGTTATTACAATCTTCTTAACCCTTTCAGTGTTGGTAATTCGTTTAAAAAGTTGTTAATTACCGTTGGTGCCCCCGTGGTTGGCACGACTAATTTTTCTGACGATATCTTTTTCCACTAATGTAGTCTAAATCATTTTCGTCCTGCAGTTTTAGCCATTTTTGACCAAATTTAATTGCGCATGTGAAGAAAAAATCAATAGAATTTATCCACTCATACTGATTTTGGGGCAGGTGATGGCTATGCATCATCCAGCCTTTCCATTTCAATGAATGTAGTTTGTTTTGTTCGATTCGTCGAGAGGTGATTATTTTTTCAATGCACGGGCACCGAGTTCCGGTGGAAGAGCGGATGACTAATCGCCACCCACCTGCGATTCCGTCCACTTAAAACGTACGCCCAAACTATGGTCCAAGGACGCAGTGGGAGGGCCAAGGAAGCTTTGAAAAAAATGGCCGGCGTTGCGCTTCACTTCCCAATTAACTCATTCCATGCATGGAAAGGACGAAGAAGCGCGAGCATAGATGGATCTGCTGCAGGCAGGCCTGTGCCGCATTAATATTAATCAACTTCGAGACGCGAAGTGATCGCGCCTCGATGGCGCCCAAGCAATGCGACGTAATGCCATGCACATTTGGATTGTGCCGTATTCCATTTCCAGTATCGACCGTCGATGGAAAAAGTTTTGAAAGTGAGAGAGAGAGGGAGAGAGATCAGGTACGTTGGAGATGCCATCCATACAATCTGAAAGCGGAATTTTCGATTCGGAAGAGTAAATCAACGCACGGATAAAATCGTCAACTGGCGCAGCCGTGATGTAAATGAGATATTCGGTGTTAATGCGATGTTGTCGTTTGAATTCCATTGCGCTGCGGAATGCTAAGTCGCCCACTCGCATCATCGCACGGTCATTGCACGTTGCATCGCGTGCATTTTGCTGTATTTGATTTGCATCCCTTCTGAGACGTTGGAACAGGCCACGGCCCTCCCTGCCTGTGAGCACGAGGACGAGAGAAGTCTGCTGCTGCGACAACGAACGTAAGTCTGCCTGTTGTTCTATTCTAAAGTTTCGATTCGTCCGTGTGGTTAAATGCAAACGCAGTAAGTGATGCTCTTTCATTCATTTCATCATGTGCAGGTGAGCTACGGAACCTCTTCCGAATCAACGAATTGGGCGAAATGGATCGTGTTCTTTTACGGGAAGGCTGAAGACTGGTATATACCACCACTTCGGCCATGCCGTGAAGAAATCGTCCCACACTTTTAAAACGACGGAGTTCGAGACCATTAAGATGCAGCAGGCATGCACATCTTCCTAGGAAAGGGAGTCGTGATTGACGCAAAGGAATTTTCCTCTGGTCATTATTTAAATGTTTTCCACCTCTTTTGTTTCGTGTCTTGCGAATTTTCTTGACTATAATGCGCGCTTTATGTTATGCAGAGTTGTCTGTGACTGCAGAAATGTGCCGCCACGTGCGAAGCTTAAAGTCGACCCTGAGAAACTAACCAGTGGCTTTTGACTCCGGTACGATAAAGTTCTTCATAGACAGACGTGGCGACAGAATCGGATTCTTTGATTCGCCTCGTTCGAATGTTTCGATCCTCTCCGTCATTTCCTCTCTCTCTCTCCGTCTTGCGGAACGTTTCTGCAGTTCTTTGTGTCGTCGTACGCGTACTTTTCCTCAGCAGTCAGCACTTCTCAATTCGAAAAGGAAGCCTCGAGATTGACCAATCCTCTTCCCTCACCTCTACGCTACCACTTCCTTCTCTTGCCCTTTCTCTGCCAGAATTTCCTGTTTGACGCTTGCTAATTTCTGAAGTACTTATTGCTGAACTCTTTGACACGCCAGAGTACAAAATGAGCATGTTCCGTGTTTCAAAGGTGAAGAAATGTCATCAGGTCAGAAAATTTTAAAGAATAAATTCTTCCTAATGTAATGCCTCAAAGTTTCTGAAGAACGATTCTAATGAACTCATAATTTTTCATTATAAATTTCATGTAATTTAAGCGGGAAACTAGTGTCTTGTTGTTTCCTGAGACGAAAAGGGGACTGCTAAATGTTCCTCCCTAGGATTGGCAGTTTTGCTCCATTCGCACGTATGCTGAGGTCATATGCCTCACTTAGGGTGGCCTCGATGGCCTGAGAAATGCGTCATCTCAGGACATCGAGCATCAAAGATAGGAGAAAAAGACCGCATAAACTCCAAAGGTGTTGTTAATCACCATATTCGCACCGAAGAGCAAGTACAACCAAAATTTAAGGGCAAACATCAGAATTCGTATTGTAGAAAAATCGGAAGAGTCTGCCAAAAAAATCAAATTTTGCTATCTTTGTAAATTAACCCGTAAAACCCTTCATGGACGTAAAAAGATCCACACTGTTCAAATAGACTTTCTAATGCCCATGATGTGCTCAATTTTAACTACCCGTCGATGTTCAGGAAAATAGGAAGCCATTGGCATCGTCAATTTTCTCAGTCAAATCGTTGAAATGTGTCGCAGTGGGCAGAGGTCGCCATTCCTAATTGGTATCTCGATTACTCCTAGAAGAAGGCACATCCCACATGGATCATTATCCCAAATAGTCTCTCGTGCTGTGATAAATTTACGGCCAACAATCATAACACATTGGGCATTGATTTACTTAAGCCGTCATTTTGAATCCCACTCGTCTCGTTTGCCGTTACCCACAATGCCCATGAACGCCGTTCATTCTGTCGGAGTGATAAGGGCTCTAGTATTCGGTTATTGGTGCATTTATTTTTCATAAATCCGTCGGAATCCTCTAGTCGCGTTCCGATCGTGCGGTGTTTTCATTGGGGAAGAACTTGCTGGCGTTGTCTTCACGACCGCTTTTGCTTCTCCGTACATTTCTCTTTTGGAATTCCGTTCCATTTAGAATTGTCTCCACCAAGGATTTTTTTCTCAGGAAAAAGTAAAGCCAGCCATTTTTTTGGTTAGAGTGATTGGTCGTTTTAGTCGATAATTGTCACCGTCTTAAAAAAACAAAAAACGAAATTACTGCGTAAATTTGATCATAATATTATGTATTTCTTTTCTCTCATTCTTGGCACTAAACCTTCATTTTTTTGTTTTGAACTTTAGTATTTTCATCTGGAATAGTAAACGTGATTTACCCTTGTAGAATGCCCTGAACTGATAACGATTGAGGAGTGGGAAGTAAGATTTGAATAAAGATTTTGTAACAGTTTGATGGAATTTGCGCAGAGTTGAGTAGTTTGAAGTATATATTTGAAGATGCTAATCATTGTATTGAAATGTAATTAAAAACATCCAAAATAATCTGAGGCAGCAATTGACGTTTCTCAGGGAATCAGTATAACCCGTAAATTAAAGTTGAATTAGTGTGACGTAATTTTTTAGATTAGAAGCTACACGGTATAGATGCCATTAATTATGAATTAATTATTTCGAACTTAATAATCATGCTACGGGAATATTTTTCGAGGCGTAGAAATTCAATAACTTAAAATCTTGCTGTCTAAAAATCCCGTGCTGTTAACAATTATGAGAAATGTGCATATACTTCGACATTGCTTGAAGTTTCTACACCTCAAAGTTGATCCCATTCTCGTTAACTCTTATGGTGAGTTGTTTTGAGTTGCATTTTAAGGGTTGGAGTTGTGTGCGCTATTTCCATCCGCATTCTTTGCCCAGGATCTCCCGGTGATTACAATAATAATTGGAACGGTTGGGTGAGGGGAAATCCGTTCCTCCTTCCTTCCCCCGC
>LYUA01003425.1:107790-118357 GCA_002093875.1 Calopteryx splendens
AGGGTGTGACTGCTCCCGCTCCGACCAGCGGGACCCAAAAATAGACGCGACCGACAAACGCAGACACGCATCCCCCCACCCCCTCCTTCGCCAATATCTATATCCGATGTGGCCACGGGACATATCTCTATATCGGTCACAGCCGTCGTCACCGCGCCGTTTTCCTGCGATGGAGGAAATCTGAGTGAATCCCTTTGCGGGAAGGGGAGCGAGAAAAAAAGGCCGAACAATGCTCCGCGGATTATTCGAGCGGACGCGGGAGTCCGCGCGAACCCTTACCTCTCTGGGGAATCCGTTTTCATCACGTTGGCTCGGATAGAGCTGTGCGATATCCATTTCCCAATATCGACCACCGATATATACTTGTATATGTAAGAAATATCGGGGTCCCGATGGGATATTAACGTGGGGACAATTAACTTCGATATCCATCTTCTTCGTCAATCCAACATTCGTATCCAACTTCGTCAATATTGACAGTATCGTTCATTTCTCGTATCGGTTATATGGCTTATATCGCATTTCCGCTATGCCTTCCATGAAGTCATATCGAGAATATCGTAAATATAGACTTATCGCCGATAATTATCAACCCTCAAAATAACAGTTCCTTGTAATCTTCCGAATGGGCTTTATCGTTATAAAGTAAAAATATCGGTATGATTTCAATATATCGTAATATCGCAAATACTGGTGCTCGGGGAGAAATTCATCCACTTGTTCTCCCAATAATAACGCTTTTTATGTCGCAGTGGTGAAATGTTTTTCGGTTTTCATTGTTACGCATTTGTCTTCCGATCGTTCATGCGATTTTGATAAACTAAAAATAATTGAAGGAGCCTACGCCATACTTTAAAGCGGATAATTTACATCGCCACCTGTTATTCGCCAACTAAGTCGGTGGAAATAAATTATTCCTGTTGTTAGTGGTATCATTATAAAAATATTTTACTTTTTCATGATTATCTTTAGGCCCATGGAGAATTTTTTTCTTTTCAATTGATCTATTATGGCGACAATAAGTATATAACTTGAATACGGAATTCCTAAATGTTGAATATCTGAAATGTTTACGTCAACCAATCCTTCCATAAAAGTTATTGATGCGTACGACTCTCATTCAGCTAAATCTTTGATAAATTTTACAATTCAAGGAATGAATTCAATTTTAGCAAATGGCCAATTTCCTTTATTTTTCTAAAACTTTATATTTACCTCCAGGTAATTGGATTATTAAAGTATTTATGGTGTAGCCTTGACTATTATTGACTTTAATCTGGTGATTTTCGTTGTTTCAATATCTTTCAAAATAGTATTACTCACGAAAAAAAATCACCTGAGAATGTAGTATTTAAGTCAGTAGCTGTTTTATGTAGGTGCGTATTGGTGATCTCATCTGAAATAAATAAATTGCAAACTGGTCAGAAGATTAATATCGTAAAAGTAAAATAAAATGCTATATTCTATTCCATTCTCTGACCGCAGACTTCAGAAAACAATTTTTAAAGCGATCTTTGTATTTTTTCCTCAATTATTTTGGAATGTGGAATGAATTAAGCTGCAATGGTGAAATATTAGTTATTTTTTTCATCATTCAGACTATAAATTTTATTTATAATTAATTGTAATAAGGCTTCATAAAAAGTTGATGTTAGTATCCATACTCTATGGAAATGCATTTTATTTCTCAAAAGAAGTTTAATCTCTAATATTTCCAATCGTCTGGTCTTGAAAAAGAATTTGATAAATTATCACCGATTTATCATGTAGGTGGGTACCATATGTTGACGCCATGGATCCAGTTGGACGTAAGTTTAAGGATTCTCGTCCATTCAAGTTTTATGAAAGTAATTCTTTGCCTCTACTTTATTACATGATGCATGTGCTACGCTGGAAGTATTTCAGTTAGCATTCTTACTTCATTTGACTCTCGAATATATGAATGACGATTTTTTAATAGGTGAAGGAAATTGATATTTCATTAGATCCATCTCCCTGAGGTGAACCTGTCTCTTAATATTGATAGGTGTTCCTACCTCGCACGATGATGACAATTTACATTATTTAAATTTTTAACCATCTACGATTTTACAAATTGGGTGTAGTTAAGCTTGCAAACGTGAACATATATTTTCAGGAAAATATAATAACAATTGACCCAATAGTTAATCCATCCTTTAAAGCGTTCACTTGATAAATGGCTTTCGTCCGATAATGGAAATAAGCAAGAAATGGGATTGCAAGCAAGAAATGGATTATGGAAATAATACAAGGACGAAATCTCCCTGGTGCTCTGCCAAATTCGTTAATCATTTTTTTATTTGTTAAATGGGTAATGGGGATAACTTGTCCCTACTAGTGGTTTTAACCATTTTATAGGTTTTGGCCATTCCAAAATCAGTTTCAAGATGGAAATTAATGTTCGACGTGAAACTATGATGTCATCACCTACGCAAGAGAACTGAATTTCAGTTGCCTTTGCCATGAAGATTTCACTTTTGCATCAATAGAGCATCTCTCGCTCCCAGGAGGAAGGATTGTGAAAGATTCGCAAGTTCGCTTTGTGCTGCTGATCTTATCCAGCGAGCCCTAGTTTCAGGTAATCCCCCGAATCCTCTTAAAACTTTCTCGTCTAATTCCTTGACGTGTGCCGCAGAGGGTCTTCCCTCTCAAAGTAGGACTTCTCCAGCTCCGCGGCATTCTCCCTGCAGCCGTGGCGCCTGCCGCCGAGTGGAGAAGGGAGACGCGTAAGGAGAAAAGGCGCTTGTCGATGATTTCAGTGCAGGCCGCTCATTCCCTGAATTAAATCCGTGACGCATGCGATACGCAAGGAAGAGAAAACCAGTCGGTCTCGCTGGTCGACGCGGGTAACGTGCCTGCTGTGTAATTAATTGGTCGAACGAACGTGCTAAACCTTGGTTAAACATAGTCCGCTGTAGACTGCCTCAAAATTTAAACAACTCCCACTAGAATCACTCCTGACGAGACCTCCGGGATTGATGGAGATACGTCGAGTTAAAAAAAAATAAACATCGCCGCGGGAAAAGTTATCTTATCCCCACTTGCATGGACAGCGAAAGTTTTAACCAATTAATTCACACGAACGACTCGGTTCAACGAACGCGGTGAAAACCCGGGAAACATCCAGAGCTCATGAAATTCCATTGTATTTGAATACCTTAGGTGCTAGTTTCAAAGACGTGGCGAAGAATGAAAGACGTTTTCTATTCTAAAACCAACCATCAAAAATGTCACTACTCACTGAGGAGGCAGTAACTTGGTAAAAAAAACATCACAAATGATTCATAGGCATTTTTTTTAAACAATAAACTGTAAAATGTAAAACAATCCACAGTAAAAGTGTGCAAAATACCACCGGTTTCGACGAATATCGTCATCGTTCAAGAGAAGATGAAGATATTCGTCGAAATCGTTTGTGTTTCATTACAGTTTTGAAGTGGGAACATATAGTTTTACAAAAAGACCTAGATATCTCTTGCCAATGAATCCCTTATACCAATTAATTTAATTAATTGTCTTTATAAGTAAATGATTTTATGGTACAAAAGTATATACAGCATGCCCCTATCTTTCAGTACATTTCTACATACTATTTATATCAGAATAGATGCTAAAGAAAGTGATAAAAATGTCGATGTATTAACCGTAGATATATAATAATGAAATTTTGTTATGGAGAAGAGATGAGAAATTAAAATGGACGGTCAGGGTGAGGACCTTTTGTAGAGGTTTGTTGAAGAGAGATGTCTAATAAGGATGATGATTAAGAGAAAAGCTCCTTGGCTGGATTACACGCACTGCATAGGGAATGTTTACAGAGGGAGGAAGAGGAGCAAGGTGTTGGATGCTAGCAGAAGGGAAGGAAGAAGCTACAAAGAAGAGTTTTAAAAAAATTGCTATAAGAGAGAGAGAAATGGAGGACTTCCAGTTGATACCTATCGCATGACAGATTTACAGGAGTAAAAGATAGAATACTATAGTTTTGTTCCATTTCCCGTCAAACTGAAAGTTATCTTTAATCTCCAGTTCAACCCAAAAATGAGTTTTATAATCTCTAGGTCTCTTTAAGTCCAAAAACCGACCGTTAATGTGCTTCTCAACTAAAAGATGGATTTAATACGGTTAGCATGTTTATTTTCACTGACTACAAGTCTGAATTTTTATGAAATTGGAATTGTCGGTACGTAGAGTAACGTCCGCGATAACTAACGATTGGATTTAAAGGGGCATTGTAAAACCGGGTATATATTCAGGATCTCGCCATTCAAATCGTGCACCTGAACTTTGTATTAATGATTGTAAGTCAATAGGAATTAATTTGGTCCATGTTGTATTCAATGAAATTAATTGTTGACATGCGTGCATTCTAAATGTCGGCTCGGAAACTGTGTAATCTAAAATGCGTTCTTAATCATTTGAAGAATCGTCTTTTTCAGCAGTGGTGTAGGTAGCAGGCGCGCATGAACCGGAGCTCACATGCAGGAGGGTCTTATCCCTCTGTATTAGTGACAGTGGAGTTCCATCACGGAATTAAGGGTCGGAGTGCCTCCTAACTCTTCGCCCCTCTCGAGGGCGGGTGGGGAAACCCAATGCGGATAATAACGACCCTCGGGCATCTGCTGGTGTTGCTGGCATCAATCTATTTTAATTCCCATTTTCATATCATTCCTTTCACTTATCGATCCGACCGCTCCCCGCCACTTGGTTGTATACGAGACGTGTCCAATAGCATGTGGGTTGTCACGTCACTTTTTGTTTGGTAACGTTTTCAAGGCTAGGGAACTGTTTTGATTGATGAGCAGGGAAACGGGAGCCTCCGAATAGAACTTAAGAGGATTTGAACCAATATTTGGAGAAGGCATTCCGCTGTTCCATTTCGCTCCATTAACTGTATGGCTGTCTTTAAATTTTTTTTACGATTAAGTTAATATATTAGCCTGTATTTTTAAATATATTTTTGGTGAACTTCTGCGTCATTAAACTTTCCCTTTTTTCCATTACACCTCCTGTAAAACGATAGAATACCAAATGAGGAAAAGAAAGTTTGTTTTTTTTATACTACTGGGAACATATTAATGAAGAAAGAAGTTTCCATGATTGTTAACAATTCATAAATTCAATCAGTGAGATTGATTTGAGTTTCTTGAATTTGAGATTCTTGCTTCAATAAGTTTCCAAAAGCATTGGGCAATAACTTTATCGCAATAAATGGATGTGTACTCATAACGGGGAGTGGTGATTGTAAAGTCTTACAATAGCAAGAAGTGAATAGGCAATAAATCTAGAACCAGTGTTCACTTCGCACTATTCCCTATGGGTTGGGTTGTGAAATGAAAACGTTCACGGGGTAGAGGAGGGGTGGTCCTCTCCTCGCGCCTGCTGTGGTTATCACTGGGTGGTGATCTAGTACCTACTTACCGAGAAAATCCCATGGCTTGAGTTTTTATCCGGCGGCCTCGCCTGAATTTGAGCAGGAGACCCCCCGGTCATCAGCCGAAGCTTCTATCCCTTAGACACCACACCGCAAAAATATCGGTTAGGTAATTTAAACTCCAAGTTTATATTTCTATTCCGTTCGCCTGTTAACAACTCTTCATAGCAATAGCTAGAAGCTGTTCCAAGGGAATGAAAGACTCTTTAACATAAAACGAAACTGTATTTAAATTGGGATTCGTGTAGCGTCAGGAATAATTTCATAAAGAGCCCTAATGGTATAATGGGTTAGTAAACAAAGTTATCTCGGTTGATTCCTGCAAAAATTATAGAAACGCTTCACAATTCAGATGAGAGAATGGTGTCAATACCCATTTCGTTCCTTTTATTCCTGAATTTTTTCCTGGCTGAGTACGATTTTCTGTATCGCTTGAGCACCTATTCCTGGATGACTATATTAAATTATGGCTACATTCGACAGAAAATATAGCCCACTGGTTGGAAATGAACAGCTCCGTTTCACGACGGATACAGAGGTGTTTGAGTTTTATCCCGTTCCGAAAAGTAATAGGCGAGATGGCAGAAGATATTTGCTGCTGAGGCAATCGCTTGATTAATTGCGATTTTTGAGACTGAAATGGTGAAGGTTTGTGAGAAATCCGGCGCGTAGACATCATCATATTCCGAGCGGGTAACTCCTGGGTTCAGCAGCCCTATCCGACTGCCGGTATTCAACACTTCAAATTTTCTCCAAATTGGATCCAATGCAGTGGCCGAAGAAAACACTACACGAGTATATCAACGTGACGTTAATATTTTAAGTTGTTCACATGGCCAACCCACGCGACTAATGACCATTAAAATTAACCGTTTCCTGTTATCCCTTGACAGAAGGATTGTTCAAAATATTGATTTTATATCATATAGCAAATCTATAGAGTTCCATAGAAAAGTCTGCGAAGCCTTTACTGGCCTCTTACTGACGAAAATCCTTTTTCTATCATTGTACCCATTGGGAGAGAATAGGTATCCGCCAATTCCAAATCGGTTGTCTCCTTGCGAAAGCAATATAAAAAAATAACGCGAAATCTATTTTTGCAATACCATCAATTTCTAACCCACCGTAAACTCTTTAGTGACATTACTCATGGAAACATACAGAAATTTCCCATCTGGAATAGTTTAAAATATCCTAACATTAAAGGTATATTGAGATTTACACATCCTGAACGTATGTTAATATCCAATTTTATGGGAGTCTCTGGGTTGAAGTGTCCGCAAAATTCCTTCATGGAAATTCAGCAAATGACTGCACTTCGTCCCTTAGGCCAGATTCGTTTAATTATTTTTTTCAGGCGGTGAGTACCCTACCCTACAAACCAGACCTTAAGGCCACGTGCATTTTGCGATCCACGTTGACATCTATTTCAGTTTTCTTCCGTGAAGGTAAAAAAACATTACCTATATGCGTTGATGTCGTCCATTTGGTAGATAATTTAGGGTCGGTTAGTCCGATGATGTCAACGTCTACAAGTATAGATGGCGATTGTCAGTCAAGGCGATTGGCTCCTTGTTTAAATAGACACGTAAATTTATAATTTTTTCCGATCATTTTTGGCAACGAATAATTTTATTTCACCATCTCCGTGAGTATTTACTCTTGAAACTATTTGGTACTTCCGTTTGTGACAATGAACGAAAAAAATAAGAACTTAATAATTAATCCCCGTGCAATGGAGCTCATCTCTCAACTGTTAATGGTGCGATGAATGGCACTTCCTTTCTCTCCGGTACTCTCCCTTAGACTCATTCTGGAGAAGAGGCGAGCCTCTCTCTAGGAATCGATGATTCCAGGGGTTTCCCCGCAGCCTTTTGCAGTCCCGCCAGAAATAGAAATGGGCCACTATTGTTAGTTCCGTTGTTAATGCATGTGGTTCGAATCAAAAATTTCTAAATGCCAAGTCGATTACCCTGCAACATTGATCGATGAGCGTGACAAACTCTCCGTGTTCCATTTCTGGTGTAAGTGAAAGTGTATTTCTTTTTCCGCATTTGTTGGCATGAAAACATTCTCACCTCATATTTGTATTGGTATAAATGCACTTAATAAAATATTATTAAAAAAATAATAAATGTGGTTGGCGTAGCTCTAATTAAACAATTAATTCCTCAAGTATCGAAAAGTTAATCCTAAAAAAAAAGAGCAAGCAAGTTAAATATTTCCTATCGCGTATGTTCTCTGCGTGTTATACTTTTCCATTCTATCGTAATTGTCAAAACCTTATTAATTAAGATTTTCCGGCGTTTTAGCAGTCCATACCTTTGTTACTGTTAGTCACTGTTGTGAAATGTAAAATTAATGTTTCAATTAATGAAACACACATTTATAAAACCATTACAATCAGTACCCTTGGCAATGGAGAAATATCGTGGCGCCAGAAAATCATGACATTCAGGGTCTCTGGCACGTTGTTCAGGGAGTCAGGATAATATTTTATAAAAAGTACATTCATTTATATTTTTATAAATCATTACTGAGTTATTGATGAAGATTTACTCGTAGAATAATGGGCTGAGATGACTTCTGTCTTAGTATTCGGATTCAAATCCGGATGAATCTGGCCACCCCAATTCAGCTTCGCCCAAGCCATGCGATTTTTCGGCTGGCAGAATTTTCTTGGCAACCAAATCGAAATCGTCTTAGGGAATTAGGAAACTGTCGCCCCTCTACCCTGATGTGTGAATTCCACACGCCGTACAGGGTATTAGGTGAGCTTTGCCCTCACCTATCACACCAACCACGGGATGATTAATAATGCGGTTCTAAGTTTGGATTATTACTCTTAGATCTTGTCTTCAGTTGATTAGTAATCACACTAATTTCCAGTCACTTCATGATCTATTCCTCTTTTTTAAGTGTCCTAACTCAATCTATTACCTACCAATATATCGCTACACAAAAAATTGGCCTCCCGTCACGTTTGACTTCCAATTTATGAATGTCATCCGTAGGGGCGGTTGTTTTCTCATCAACTGGTTTGCGTCTTCGAGTGAAATCACTCCTGCGCCGGAGGATGGGCCCAGAAGCTGAACATGAAGGCTGGGCACGTCTTTTGCAGCCGCGAGATGATTTTAAAGAGGTCTTTAGTTAGCTAACACATTTCTTCACGTTCCCTTATCGCGAGAGAACTCCTCATTTCCGATTCCGCCACAAATCACCTCACCCCCCCCCNGCACGGCCCAACTCCATTATCTCGCCTCCGCGTCATCCTTCCTTCGCCCTTAATCACCCTCTGGATCCCCTTATCAGCCTGCTCCCTCATTTAAATCAAATACATTAAGCCCTGGCATAAACTTCGCACGCTCTCGCGTCGGAGGAAAATTGAGAATCATCTATGCGGAGAGTTCCGTGGCCCTCATTTTCAGCCCTTAAGCTTACGTGCGTATGAACGAAAACGTGAAGAACTTATCGAATGTTTCCTTCGACCCCTGGTGGATTTCAAATTTGTAATCCTTCCCGCAAACGATGTTTCCACCGCAGTTGCGGAGAGAGCTGGCGAAGACCCCCAATACGTCAAGTACGTAGGTGTTAAGACATGAACATTTGCGCGAGGAATGCTCATTTGAAAAAATTAACAATCGTGCTTTATGGCGATGAAATTGATAAGGTTTGATGATTGATATTAGGTTTTCAACGTATTGTAAATATCTCATGACCGCTGACCTTCATTTAAGACCGGTTCCTAAAATTCTAATACCGTTTACATCTGATGCATATTCCATGCCTTGAACTTTTGGAAAGGTGATCTTGGTAAGGATGAACTAACTCTATTAATTTTCACACGCAGGGGAAGAACACACTGCGCAATTAGTTTCGAAAGAAAGGCGTTTCCATCCAGTAATCATCCCTGACCATCAGATCAAAACTTCGATAAACCTGGTCGTGGATTTTAGGTCTCCCTTATTTTCTTGCACACAATACATTTACGCATGAGTAAACACATTCTTCAAGTAGATTAATATAAAATTTTCTTTAGGTTTTGTTCGTGAAATGAATGCTAGATATAATCATGACACTGTTTCATTGCGTCATTCATTGTAAGGGCTGGAATTTTCTTTTGCTGTTTGGACCTGATTTCGAATTCAGGCGAGTCCCACACTCCGTATGGGGAGAAGGTTCGCAGGACCCCTGTTTATTCCCGTAATTGGTTAAGGAAATAGGATAAGTTGAGCATATTTCAGTTTAAAATTAAATTTTATAAATACATTGAATGCTGAAATATTCGAAATTTCTACCTTTTTTTACTTTATTTATGTTCGTTTTAGCGTCATCTTAAATACTTTTGCACCGTGTAAGCATTGTAAGATGGCCAATAAAGAAATTTTGTTTCATAACTTTCTCAGAATTCGTTAATGTTTACTAGCTAGGGTTATTTCCTCAGTTTTTAAATTTTTGACGCATTAATTTTTGTCCAAAATTGGTGAATGTTTTATGTATGATAAATACTGATGAAATCAGTAATGATTTTCTCGCACTATATGTTTTGATTGCGTTTTATTTATTTGTTGATACCATCCCTCAAGAATGCAATGAATATTTTGATTTGACGTCATCTATGCAAGTCATGTGCAAGCTTAGGAGAATATAATTTTCTACCTTTTACTGTTGTGACCTTTGGAGGCATTTTGTAATCATCATTTCCACTACTACATTTATTTTTTCCTATTTTCAGATTAAATATATTGATGGCAGGCCTGTGCGCTTAAATCCGATCTAATTAAGAACTATTTGATACTTCACTTTGGAGTCGTGGGAATACAATTACGAGTGATTCGAGATTTTGTTATGTTTGCCACCGATGATTTTCCCACCGTATGTTAATGACATAAATATGCTTTGAAGTACTATCATGTGTTGTGGTGTATTTTTCCAGCACTGTGAGTGGTGAGTAAATAATTGCTTGGAGTTTTAGATAAGTGACCTCTTACTGAATTCAGGACGTGGAATTTGTGTGCGGCATCTCATCCGGAGTTCCGAAACAGCCAGGAGACTGAGATGTAATCAATTCAAAACTGGATCAGATGCGGAAATCGTGCGTTTTCAATGGTGTGA
>LYUA01003431.1:0-15770 GCA_002093875.1 Calopteryx splendens
ATATATATATATATATATATATATATATATATGTATATGTATATATATACGCATAGATACTTAATATATATATATATATATATATATAATAACATGCATGCGTATATAGTTTAAAGGCTTTCGTCGAAAGGTGTGACCACATGAAAGAACGATACGTGTCGTATCATCTCACTGAGTCATCCTGAGCGAAACTCAGTACTTCTGTTTGCTAATTTTGTATTATTGACTTACTCACACCATTAATGATATCCATTTTTAGCTCCATTGAAACTGCTCCTCACGAGTTTCAAAAATGCAAAACCTCTTGAAATCTACAGTAAATACCTCGGCATCCTTTTTCCTGAGTGAACAAAAAGTTCGTTTGCCAAATGCAGTCATTATTCTATTAAAATCCATATTTGTCTACGCTAATAAATGATTGCGGTAAAGCAATGCTTGTTATTTTATTAATTCTAGGGCTGAGTATGCTATCCCTATTACAAGTAAACTGTCATTGTTTTGTGTGCATCAACATGGAGTCTTATTTGAATAATAAAGGTAATGCAATGCGACCAAAAGTATTACTAGTGAGTTAACCATTCCGCCGGCTTTAACTCCTATTGTCGAGAAGAAGACAATGCTTTCACTGCGTCTCAAGAGATGCCAATCTGTTCACCTCTTTCGCAAACAACTGCTCACCCTAATTCTTTGGAACGTACTCATTTCGTCTCCCTGCCTTACCCTAACCCCCCACCTACCTGTACGACTTTATTCTCCGCTGCCCTCGACTGTCTCCTCGACTACCTTCTTTCCCCTTGTCCCAGCCCTTTCTTTCTTTCTCGGCTTACCTAGGAAACTGTTGTCTCGCTTCTTTTGTTTCCGGGAGGCCAGTCCCGGCGGATGAACGCGGACGGACATCCTCACAAAAAGATTTCGGGGGAACTCCCTTCCCCTCGTCCACCCACCTATATTTCCCCCGCTATCCACAGTCGTAGCCACGATCACTGGTTGCCATCATGAATCACTAAACCACCGTCGCAAAAGTCCAAAAATAGCTAAGCACATGGACCTTGTCAAGTACGTGCATAGAGATATATTGCAGAGTAGTACTCTTTCACGACACTCAGAATTAATAAACCCATCACCATAAGCATCCTATGATCCAACTTAGCTACATACCCATCATAAGATTATACTTTTCACAAAATATAAAATATAATTTTCGCAAAAGGTAGAATTAATAGAATTGGAGGTGGTGTAATTATTTCAGTAAAGACCTCGGTCGCCAGCAGAGCAGAGATAATTCCCGATAACTGTTATAAAGTGTTTGGTACCCAATCAAAAGTCGTCTATGCATGCGCATTCTATAGACCACCAGATGCTAGCGTTAAATCTAATGTACAGCATAAATAGCGTTAAATAAATTAATATTAGAACTAGACAAAGAGGTAAAAATCTTCTCATCTCAAAACAAAAATAGGAACTTAATACTTGGTGGTGATTTCAATATGCCCTTGTTTGACTGTAGTAATTATAGCTTTTAAACTGCCGGTTAAGTCAAAGATATTTACAAGTAACTCTTACATACTTTCGCGTCAAACTAGTCCTAAATATAGATAATTACAGGAATTAGTGATGGCAGTGGTAAACGTTAATTTCCCCCTCAGTTTAGTTGGGAATGGGAAACAAAAGAAAGAGATTTACTAAAGAAAGGAGATTACGTTGGCATGAAACACGATTAAGACCAGTCATTTCTCAATTTCAAGGAAGTTAGCAAACACAGAAATACTGAGGATATAATTATAAATTAGTGGAATTATTTCATCGATATCTCGCGATCAGTTGTCTACTATTTTATAAAAACTAAATTTATAAAAGACAACACATAACCTAGGTGGCACAAAGTGGACGTTGGGAGATCTATCATCTACATCCACTTACTGCCTTGCAAGCCACCGCGAGGGCGGGTGACAGGGTGTGCTAGGTCATCAGGCATTAATGAAATTATTTTTCATTATTATTTTGCATCCTTTCACACTTGGGGTGCCATAGATGCCCTTTTCCCTCGCACAATTAGTGCCTTTAACAGTAATAAATGCGTACGGCGGTTTGACCATCCCGTGTGTGAAATAATGCAATGTTCTAATGGCAATAAATTTCATTATTGGCTGGCAACCTAACACCCCCTGCCACACGCCCTCGTGGCGGCTTGCAGGGTACTCTGTAGATGTAGATATATGTATTTCCTACTGTTGTAGTCGAAAATTGTTTGGGGGAAAGAAGATTTCCTTGCATATACCCATTTGGCAGTCTATCTCCCCATCAACTCCCCATCGTGGCCTCGTCTACCAATTTAATGCGGAGGTAAAACTATTCCATCTGTGTCAGTGTTAAAATCGAATGGTTTGTTGCTAACAGTTTAAGACGTGCAAACAATCTCCTTGATTCCAGTGACTCCTATTTAAGGCTATCCTATGACAATTTTACCCTCACTTTTCCTTCATAACGTTTATTCACGAAACTGACAGCTTTCCTCTAAATCCTGTTTATTTTCAAGATTAGTTCCTTCCGCAAAGGGTCCCAAATGCTCGAAGCGTGCTCAAGATAAGATCTAACTAGTGCGAAGCAATACATCTCCTAAACGTTTTCATTGGAACATCTGCCCAATATTCGTTTGGTGGATTAATCTTAAGCACACCAATGGCTATGCCATTCAAAAATAAAAAAATAGCGCAATGATATCCCCAACGATGAACTTAATTAGATTAATCATGATTATAATTAATCTAGGGCAACTTCCAAGATAGCCTTTCGGAAAGCGTTAAGTAAATTCAAAATCATGTAGGATATACGAATACTTGAGGAGAATTTACCCTAGATAGGTAAGGTAGGTTAGGTAATTTCCGGGGAAGCAGCACGAAATGGAAATATTTTCACAGCAATCATCTTAAACGCAACTTCGGCTTCTTTAGAAGATATCGATGCTCCCAAGAAGCGTATATCACTTTCAACTCAGATTAAAACCACATTTAAATTTTTAGATCAGATGAATATTATTAGATTGATTTATCGTAGTATTAAAAAAATACATTTGATACAGAATATATTTTCGAAAGAACAACGGAAGATTTAGGGATAGATTTTTGGCTTACAGATGATTTTTTCAGACAGTGAGGTTTTTCCAAGAGGCTAAAGAATATAAAGACAAAATAGACCAAACAGACTCGGCGGAGGAGTATTTATTGAAGTGAACTCTTAACTAAGTATTCACCCTCAAGAATCTAATGATTCTATATTAAAGAGCGTTTGGTGCAACATAATGGGTTATAACAAAAGGAATATATTAGTCTTCATTCTATACACACCGGACTGCAGTATGGATTGTCTCTCGCGCTTGATGCCCAATTATCAACACTGAACTCAAAATATAGTAGCAGTGTAATTTTAGTTGCTAAGTGATTTTAACCTGCCGTCTATCGACTGAGACGCCAACTCCGTGAAATATTTAGCGAGGAGTTGTGAATCCTTCGCCATACTCTTAGATATATTGGCCAAGCATTCATTTGATAAAATTGTTTATAACACCGAAAATATGCAGCATTAAACCCGACATGATTGCTATTAACAAGCCAAATATAATGACAAAGGATGATGTAAGCAAGGGTGTCAGTGATAACAAAGCAATTTACGCTGAAATAAAAACAAAATTCGCGAAAGTCATGGTCAAGCATTAAACATGGCTATGTACGTAGAGGAAGATACGAAAGCATTCTGGCCATATGCTAATAAAATACAAGGTAAATGACCCTCCCTAACCTTTAAATGTAATGAAAGGTTACTAGGCATAATCTACTTCCAGATTGTATACTTTTCGTTCCAGTCAAAAATCCATTGGGGCACGTATCTATAAAGCAGCTTCTTTTTGGGAGTTTAGTCTATTATGCCTCTGTACTTTTATCGTTATATTTTCCATGGAATTTGAGAAGTTAGTTTCACTTTATCTATTTTATATTGATTATATTGCTTAATATCCCTCACATTGTATTTTAGTTCTAATTCGCAATCTTCAACAATTGGGATCTTTTAACACTAGTCCTCAAGTACGTTAAAAGCTTTATCCCTGATTTTGTTGGTCTTTCTCAGAATACCTTTTATTAAAATATCACAAAATTCTGAATGAATTAGTAAATACTTCGAAATTTTCTCAGGATAGGCATTGAAATATAATTACTTCAGTAAAAAAATTCAGCATAGCTTTTCTCTACTTTGGATCTTTTCTTAGGAAACCAGCCTAATCACTGATAAACAGTATTCTAATTACTTTATTCCTTTTTTTCTTATCTGTGTTCCATGATTTTCTGTGATGCTTCCTTTTTTTTAAGCCATAATATTGTTGGTTAATGGTTTTAATTTTACTTTTACATTTAACTATTAATAGAAAAACAATATTTCTAATTTTACATTGTAATTGTACATAACATGCTACCTCTCAGCTAAATATAAAAGAAGAAAATAAAATATATAAAATAAAAATTTTTATTTCTCTTCCATGTCATTTAATTTTTTCTGTTAGGTCCTTCCCATTTCATATGGGCACCGATATTGGCCTCATCACTTACTTTTTCCGCTAGAGCTCCTGTACGTCTAATTCATACTTAGCAACAAGCGCTGTAAATACTACGCAAAATGTATACTAATTCGATCTAATTAGAAAATATTTAGATTCCCACTCCACTCATGAGAATGTTTTAAGAAAAAATGGGAGATAGAAACGGTATCTCAATGCCTCACGCCAGGGTAATGGAGCCGTGCTCCACACTTCATGGTTTAAAAAATAAAAAGAAGTCATCTCACTGAACCCCTTCGACCAAGAGGCCAGAATAATCTTACAGTTTTATATAACCGCACCGAGTATGTTTGAACAACCAATTCCTTTTCCCTCATCTTATGAAGCGGAAACTTTAGTAATTACTTTTTATGCCACCCCGTTCCGTGATCACCCACCCTCAGCAAAACTCCTTTTGCTCACCCCTCCTCTTTCCCCATCACCCCCATCTTTTTTCCATTCAACTCTCTACCCCAAGCGCAATACGCACTTCATACCCCCCTTCCTACTCTTCTCACCGCTATTGGGCAGTTTTTCGTCTTTAATGCCAGGTAATGAAGGGTCCTTCACTCGCTGGCACTCCATTCGAACCCTCTCCCCTCGCTTTTACTCCCCGTCTCCCCATTCCACCTTTATCTTTTCGTCTTTGGCTTCCCTTGCCAATGCACCCCCCTCCTCTTCGCTTCCCTATCATCTTCTCCTTCCCGTTTCTCCTTTAAATTTCTTTTCCCGCTTTTCATTACCCAAAATTCCGTTGCACGGAGGAGAGTTTAAATGTTACAAGGCCAACCCTAAGTAAGACCGCTCTATATTCATTAATACAAATGGTAATATGCTCTCATAAGATTAACATTAAATTATTTACCTATGATCAGAGACAGTTTTCGCTGCATTATGGCTAGCTCTTTTTCTTTCCTACGTTAGAAAAATTAATTAGCCCTTGTACTTTTCAATTTCAATTTGATAATTCAAGTGTTATTTGAATACATCGGTTTTCGTAAAACACAAATAGTTTTCTTTCCTAAAGCAGACAATAAACATGTTAGCGCCCTTTTGTAGGACCGAATTCGGGTTACAATGCCCACTAAAGGCTGTGTTGAGGAATGGCGTTCCTTTTCATTTGTTTTTGTAGGATGCCACCGAGTTGTAACTGTATCAATTACAATACAGTTCTGGAAAAATAACTGTTCACCACATTCCCGGAAGACGGACGGAAAAAGCCATGAACATCTTGACTGCTGATAGCTTCTACGCATTTTAGTTTCAATCCGCTCTCAATTCCCACTCCGCCCTTTCCATTCCGTGGAATTCTCTGTTTTCGCTCTCCTTTCCGCTCATTCCTCGCCTTCCCACTAATACCCTTCAAATACATTCCATTTCCTTTCCCCCCTCCCCATTCTTTCTCTCTCTCTCTCTCTCCCTATTTCGCCGCTCTCGTTTCCCTTCTCTCCCCCACAAAATCCCAATCTCCCACATCTCCTTTTCACCATCGCCCTGGCCAGATGCCCCAAGTCCCAGCACAGCTCTCCTCCCCTCTCCCCCCCCCTTTCCCCAACAGCAATGCCCCACCCTCTCTTGGTCAAGTCCCCAAACTACCTCTCCCTCCTCGCCTCTTTTATGATCAGAGCTTTTTCAATCTACCTCTCGCTTTTTTCGTATTTCTTTTGTTTTCTTTCTTCTACCCCTCCCTTCCCCCCCTTCTGTCTAAAAACCTGCTGTATGCATCCTTTCTATGACTACTGCCTCGCTTATTGTAAGTCCTTTTTTTCCCTTCCCTCACTGCTTTTTTTTAAGCTGAATGATTGCTGTTCTCGCATGTGTTCCCCATATATCCCTTCCGCTCCCCTCGTTTACTTCTTTTCCACGGTTTCCTTTCACGTAACGCTGGGTGTTGTTCCATCATTTTTGTTTGCTGCTTTTCCGTACTATTGTAATCTTAAGGTCTTCTTTTTGTATCCTCTAGAGCTCTCCTGCTCAGTATTACTCATCGACACTCATAAATCTAGCTTATCTACTAATTAAATGATTTATTCACGTCAAATTCGGATATACCTATACCAAGGAGTCCCTGTTTCTTTCCCACCAGCTTACCCATGGGCAGGAAATTCTCAAACAATTTTAGCTGCTATTTCCAAATGATAATATAGCTTAAATAGATACTAATTGTATCTAATAAATATAGCAACGGAATAAATAATAAAAAGCAACTGATACTCTACTACAAATAATACTCTCTAAGGGAATAAAATAGACCACGATTCTCGAAATAAGTGGACTAAGGGTATAGATATTCACGTCTGGCAAAATTACCATGCTAATATTTTAATAATCAAAACAATTAAATAACTTACTTTATAAATGTCAATATGCAGTTAAAAATTCAGATTTGATCTATGCGTGTAATATATTTGCGTGTAAATTGTTCATTAACCGCGTCCAGCACCATTTATCGTTGAGGCCATCGATTATTACGCCGAAAATTGTCAGTGGGAAAACATGAAAGAAAATACTTATTGATGAAGTATAATTGAGATGAAGATGAAGTTTTCTGTCCCAACATCTCCGGTAAAGCTTTAAATTCAAAACATGCCTCCTTTCGAAAACAAAATCCCTATTGGCGACATTCAGTTTCATACCATTGTCATCCGGATTTTATTTCTAAAGAAACGTGAACGATACCTCCTCGTTCGATTGAAGGCTCGGTTGATCTCGGTTTGTCTCGGTAAGATATCGGTGCAAAATGCAAACGTTCTCTCCGTTTAATATTTTCATCATACCCTTTTGGTTTCTTGTTTTAAATGGCCTCTATAGCTCATATAATTTCTTGTACTGTTTCTACGAAATAATTAAGTAATTTAATAAGTAAAGTAAAGTAAAAATAAAGGCATTTCCTGCAGTTTCTACTCAACGAACGCAAATATTAGGGATATAGCTTCCTAAAGCAGTCGAATATTTTCTCCTACCCTTCTTTAATTATAAATGATTTTTACTCAAATAACTTATTTTGTTCCCAAAAGAAAAAGTAAATTATATACGGCACACAACTGAATACACCACACGGTTCTTGTTGAAGGCAATTTAAAGTTTCAAATATGAAACCTTCACCATCTTTTCAAGGATTAATTTCTCTTTGAACCTGTTCCAGGGCCCATTTCCCTCTTGATCTTCCAACTTCCCTCTCTCCCTGTGGTCTTTACTACATTGCTCGAAATGGTATAAAACCTGCAGTTCGGCATCCTTCCCAGATGTTGGCACCAACTTTTTTTCTTCTTAGTTTGTCCACCAATGATATATCATAGAGAGCTTTTCGTGAACTTCATCTCCGCTGAATTTTCGTTTCGTCTCTTTTTGATCCAACTCTAGCATCGTCGCCATACATTAATACCGGCACCGTTACTATATTAAAAACTTAATCGTTGCTTTTTTCTTGCCTTATTCCTCAGGTGCCCATGAATTGTTCCGCATTTATTCCTAAAACAATTAATTTTTTTCTTTATATTAATTCATAATCATTAATTTTTTTCAATTTCTGTCCCATATGTAATGTATTTTAAATATATAATTTGTTCCATAATCATTTCTTCTACAGCAATTTTAGTCCTTACTGGTTTTTTCCTCTAAATGCAATAGTGTTAAACTTTTCTACTGATATTTGTAAGCTATATTTCTTTTGTTATTTTATTTAGAACATATATTGATTTCTGTAGTTTTTCTTTACTATACTGGATTATTACTTTGTCGTCTGCATACAGAATGGAGTTTCAAATGTAAAATAGAAAATATAAAATAAATAGAATAAAAATATCAGAAATGGTGCAAACTAAAATAAAATATGACCAATATTTTCATATTTATTGTTTCCTTTAATCTCTATTATTAGAAAACAAGTTAAGAAGAAGAATTAGCAGAATATCTTGCTTAAGTGAATGCATAACACCATAATTATTAAGGATTTTTCAGAAAAGGAAGTTTTATCAGTGCAACAAAATATAGTCTGGAGGTCAATTATCCATGCATACAAGTATTTGGCTGAAATATAAAACTTATAGACGTGAGACGTGGAAGGCATTAGCAATTGTAAGGAATAATAGCACTGTGATGCTACAGAAGATACGATAACAAATAAAAATGTATCTGAATTGGTTACAATAACACTTAAAAAATATTTCTACTTATGGTAAAAACTTTTTACAAAAATATAATGGATTTCAATCATCTATACGTACTCTATAACAATTAAAATTCGTAACAAGCACTAGTAATTAATATCTCCCAACTTTTACCTTTTTCATCTTTCTATTTATCTAATTAAAACACTTAATTCTTATTTTCTAGTTATATTAGTTTTACCTGGGTGCGCCTTCTTTAGGGCCTTCTAAACCTAGAAGTTGAAAATTCTTAAGTTCCTCTTTCTAAATTTTTTATGCATAAAAAAGTGTCAATTCACCTGAATTGATCATAATTTTCTGATTACTCTAAAATTTATATAATTTAAATTTCTGCCCATTTAGTTTTCTTATTTCATATAATGACATTGTTTTCATAGGTGAAGAAAAGCTAAATACGTAGTTGAATTCATTTAATCTAGTGGATGGTCTTCCCTTTCGTCGATTGCCACTGGGAGAAAACACGTGCAAGCAAAATTTTTTCCCTAAATTAACCACATTATATTTCATGTCTTGATATGATTAAAAAATGTATGTAACCTTAAAGTTTAAATCCTTAATTATGGATCGTCGTAACACGTAACGTTTGATATGATAACACCGTGTAGGTCGTCGGCACGTATTTACTCAATTACACGCGGGACGAGGTCATCCATGAGGCTTTTGGGGTCAGGAATGCGCTATTTCCACCCTCTTCCCCACGTGGCACGTGAATTCCAGTTAAAGCAAAACTTAGGGCACCACATTGATGATGTGAAATATGATTTCACAGACCTTCAATGTGACCTTTGAGGAATGTCATTTTCCATGGGAGTACCCATGGTGGGTGATGGTCTATTGGATAGAGCCTTTGGTTTCTGACTAGCAGGTCCTGGTATCATCAAATCCGGTTGATGCCTCTGGGAACTCTCTGGGCTAAACCTTATCCGTGAAATCTTCCGCAAAACAGAACTATTAAATTTCACATGACGTAGAGCTTGATGCAGTCTGTCGATCCTCAAATATCACACCGATCTTCGGATTTAAGATTGTTTGGTTTCTGTCTCATTAAAAGCAGGAAAAGACTGAATATTCTACGAGAGTTCAGTAAATATATAGTTTCGCAGAATTAAAGTAAATTTTTTGATAAGAATTCAGTTTACCTACGGAACATATTACTCGAGATGTCTTTTATTTATTAGCAAAAATTAGAAATAAGATGTGTTGAGCATCTCCCCCTAGGAGTAATGCGATAGTTTCCCTTGTTTCCCACAACGCCGTTGAATTATTTTTTACCATGTCTGCAATGAAATGAGTGTAAGTGTACCTCCCACAGTGGCCTTTATTCGTTTATATGGTGGAGTACTACTGTCCTCCCCACCGAGTTACCGACGACCTATTGTTTGGCAACAGTCCCCGTCTCACTCAATGGCACTTCAATAGGCCTTATAAGAAATTTGATGGAAACTTACCCAGAGGTGGATCCCATCATCCTCCAGTGCTCCCACTTACTATCCACGACTGCTTGTCCGTCGAGTACGCTCGCAAGCCTGTATGTCTACTGTTAGGTCCACCTCTCATAACACAGTGAACCCACTCAACGGTTTTATATCCTGCCATCAGAAGAACATGTATACTGGGACTAATAATTCGAATTGACTGGAAACACAAACTAAAAGTCTTCAGACACCAGGAAACACACAAAGGGTCTCTTTCACTGTTTAAACAAGTTCTTTTTTCCAACTTTCAATTTAATGTACCTACTAAGGAATCAATAATTCAGCAAAAAAGATCCAAGTAATAAGGTAATGAGTAGTTTTGATGTTGTACCTTCATTGGGTTAGGAAGTGGATAGTCATTATGGGTTTAAATTAATAACAAGTTCAATCATAAAACCGTAATCTACAAATGACTACCCTCATGTGACAAAAAACGTTATTGTGCAGAACTATTTGTCTCTATAATGTGCATGCAAGATAATATAATTGGTATAATTTCAAAAATTCTTCTATCATTATTTCAAATGTAAGATATTAAGGTGCCCGAAAATACCTCAGAAGTATTTGAAGACATAATACGTTTCCTTTCCTGCGAAAAATAAACTTGGAAGAGTTGCGATACAAAATGAAACATATGATTCCCATCAGACGAAAAATAAATGTGAAGAAAGAGAAGCTTGCCTTTTACGACACGAATCTTGTGGAATCAGCGATCGGCACAATGCACAGACGGAATTTTCAACTTCTCGATGTGCGACGAAGCTGCAGATTATCAACGATTAAATACAAAATTAGCATCATGGGATGAAAAGTATAAATCTTATCGTGTATAAATCTTATAATAATTGTAAATGAGAAATAAAATTAAAAGTAAAAACATACCATTTCATTAATATGAACACCAAATTTTATTAACATTAATTTTTAACGATTGAAAAGAATACATAGTTTGTCCGAATTGACTACGCAAAAACCTCTATAAAATGAAAATTGTACGAATCACCAATGCAATTAGTATTTTCATCCAGCTGGTCTTAAAAGTCTCATACCATAATAGAGATTAAAAGAGACCCAACAATTCCACTTTAAATGCTTTATTCACACACAGCCATTATTTCGATGTCCAACCATCAGGTGACAAATACATCTACAACATTACTTGTGCATGCAAGCAGTTGCATGTGCAAGTACAACTGCCTACAAATAAATAAGGAATATTGTAAATATAATTTTGTCCTGATGATAATACCTAGCATCAAAATTATGGCTGTACTTAAATAAACCATTTAATTCGAAATTTCTGAGCATTTCTCTTTCAATCTCGATTATGAAAAAATCCCATAAAGTTAAGCTGGAAACAGTTGGCATCAAAGCACTTATCCAATGAAATTTCAATTGCACAAATATTTTTAACGAACTTGGCTATGTCCATAGCCAACGTAATGAGTAACTTAATTCGTATAAGTACGTACTAAATATCTAAGAACTGGCTCTTTGAAGTTCTCAATAATAGTATTAATGCTTTTATTTTTATTTTTGACCAATACAAAAGCAAATTTTAAGCAAAAGAGCAAATAGTAAGAATGCGCGATTACTGCTGCCGTGAATTTTCTGACTGTAAAAAAAAGTGTCTTTCTGACAAAAGCAACTGATTTGCATTATCTCCCTGTTTATAAAATTGGTTAGCCTCACTTTAAAAATGACAATGGCATCTTTTATTTAAGTGACAAAATAAATTGGAAAGTATACTCTGATGCCAACTATCCATCGAAATTCCACCCTTCCCTTCCTGATGGGTAAATACTAATCGGTATTCTGCCCAAGCCAAAATAATGGGGTACTCGATAGCACGCTAAGACAGGGGTAGAAGTGAGGACTGGGATTTGAAAGTAATTTCAACGATGAGGTTAAGAAGTGGAAGAAAAAGTAATTAGATATCATGATGTGGAAGTGATGGACAGGTTATCAATTTCAATTCCTGCTTCCCCACATCCCTCTCGGATTTTATTTTCCCAAAAAGATAAGCATTTATGAAGTCTGGTCACGCGCAAAACATAAAGCCTCTTAGGCTTATATAACCATTTTATTGGTGGCGAAAGAACATGAAATGATTGTCAAAAATTGAATTTTAAGAGCCAGAAAAAGTTTTCATGTGTAGTTTAAACGCTCTGAAGCTTAAATAAAAGTAATTGAGTCGAGCTTAACCTCGCGGAAGTTGCAATTTTCATAATGAATAAAAGTTATGTTCTCCTATAAACATTATTTTCGGAATTACCAAATTCCAATCGAGGTGGAAATGTCCATTCGCAATTTTGCTTTGGTTTTCTCGCCTTGAATCCGAATTTCCTCATGATATCTCTTCAATGGTATCTTTAGGAATGTTCTTTCTCTTTTTACTTGAATTTTAGCTTACTCCCTTCAAAAAAAATCTTTCAAACACCTCTTTCATTCCATTTTCAAGTCCTTTTGGAATATCCGCAACCAATTTCCTCTCGTCACCCTCTGATCTAGCTTTTCTTCGCTTGTCTTCCCCTTACTTGTTTCCTTCGGAATTTTCAGGAAATATTTTCAACCAACTACCTATCGTCCTTTTTCCCAACTTATTCCCTCAATTCTTCTGCCAACTCAAAAGTATTAACCCTACACTCATTCCCCCTACATTAAATATTTGTGTCTGAACTATACACAACGCCATTTTACACATAATATTCTCAGCCTCCTCTCTTTTCCTGATCATACTCATCAGTTTCCTTCCTTTTGAAAACACTGCTATTGATTTGTAACCTTCCCTCAATGCTGTAAGATTTGGTGTTTTTCCGGCGAACTGTTGCAGTGAATTCCCTAACCCAGTGGAGAACCCGTGAAAAATTCACTGTATCCCTCAATGGTCTCTCTGCTATGAGACCAATTTCCTCAGAATCCCATTAAACTTATGAAGATCACACGGGCGGTTCGTTTAGTAAAGAACTACGAAGTGTGGGCGAAGATAAGAGGTCGAAGAAGACATAAAAGAAGGATAAGCTTACTAGAAAATTCATAGGCATGCAGCTTATTTAAGGCTGGGGTGGAAAAAAATTAAAAGAAATAACAAAATAAGAAGGACCCAGAGGAGATATAAGAAACAGATAATGCCAGGAATTAAGGCAAATAAATGTGAGCACATGAAGATATTATTGGTAGATAAAAGAGTCTGCGTGCAAAGCTGCATCAAACCCTTTATTAATTGTGAACAACCAATAATGGCAGTTGGAACATGGGTAAAGGCCGATATAGAATCATCTAGAAATTGCTTTCGTAGGAGCCTGCAACCGGAACGGCAAAATACTTGTTGAGGGAATAGTATTACTCTTTGGATACAGATCATTCGCAAAATTCTTATGAAATGCCATAAACTTTTATTGTGGAATCGTTTTAGACAGTATGATGCCGTAGCTTATGAAATAAATGATTCAAATAAATTATGAATTCACAATATCCCCCAAAATACGACTCCCTCTAAACTCACGAAACCTTTTTGGAGTGTGACATATTGTTATAATAAAAAGGTCATTCTGAGAAAAATAAGACTCTTAAAAATCCTTAACTGAATTTTTGAAATGTATACCACTCTTTCTTTACTGAACGAAATTGTAATGCTAACTTTCCATCTATAATTACACCTAAATAAATGCTGAGTGATGAGCTCAAATGTATTTTCGGGAAAAATAATTGAAAATGAAAGAGTATGTCAGAGAGAAAAGGCATTTACGAATATTATTTGAAGCAGTAAATTTCGAGTGTGGTTGAAACTAAATACAGGAGAATACTTATTAAATGAACGAATAGAGGAAGAATTAAATGGAAGTGGAACAGGAATATCTAAATATTAGTTTCAAACATAATGTAAGTAATAAATAAGGAAGAAAACTGCACCGTACCACTTGTGTTTCAGATTAAGGAAATATTGTCAGTATTGATTCGATGGAATAGAAGTTAGGAGACAAAATGAAAGGCAAGTATTTATACAGGCCCACACTTATGTAGTAACTAAAGTCATTATTTTCTTGGAAAAGCATAATTATATGATTCATTGTAATCCATGCAAGAACCGTAGGCGCTTCATGTTAAAACAACCCATATGACAATTATCTGTTTCTTAATGTTTTGCGTATTTCGGCTATTTTGGCATATTTTGCACTCAAATTCTCGTTGACTGCATATTCTGTAGAATTGGAATTTTCCTTCTTTTAATTGAAGAAAGTCTCACGCATATTTAGCCTTCTTCCCTATAGTTACATAGCAATGGTTTCGATTCAAAGGACCCATGAAAATGTGAGACTCTTACCTATTTCCGTCTAGAAACAGGCCAGAATCCACCTATGAGGCCCTAGAAAGCTCGTATTGTTTAGACGGCTATCAAGCACTAACATACAAGGTATTTGTAAAAAACATAGCTCATAGTTATTGGCTATAATCTCCCAAAAAATCCGTAGAAATCGTTTAGGGGAAATCTGGCCTCCACTCGCTAAGCTCGATGATCTACAACATAATGCTGGAGACGCTTCCTTCTAATGCGGATCTACTGTACATTTTTTATACCGACACAAAGGACGGCTTTCTGACAACTATAAATGCCTATAGCTCTTATTTAACTGTTTGACTGGAAGTGGTGGAGGATAGCGTTTCATTTGTTCCTACGCTTCCGAAAAATGTTAATTGCTGTGTACCAATTAGAAATCGTGTAGCATATGACTAAATTTCTGTGGAATGAAAGTAAATTAGTAGGTGAAGACTTTTCCAGGATTGAAGACAGATGGAAAAATTGTTTATTGGAATAAAGACAAAAAAGCTGTAATTTAATTACTTTCATTGGCACCTTTTACAGATTGACGTTATTTATATTTTTAGTTCTTCATAAGCTTAGTTTATTCATCTAGTTTCATGAAATCATTTAAGTACTCATTTTGGCCTTTTAAATTTAATACAATTGCTTAATACTTGTCCAAAACCTAGTAGATTTTTAATTCACCTATTTACCTCGATTCGCTTAAAAAGGAAAATCAAGTGAGTACAATTTCTCAATATGAAAGCACTGTCTCTTGAGATGACCTAACAAAGTCAGGATTCCACTTTAATGAGGAGGTAGGTGGTTAATGGAATTGATTTATCCCCTAAGACATGGCCTCAGGCCACGCGCCAACCCTGGTCTTGAAGTCGCGGTGGATTTTTGAGCCTTAGTGGGCGATCGTACTTACGGGCTCCTTGCTCCACCTAAACTACAGCAAGAGGAACAAAAAGGACTGGGTTTGACACATGGGTCCTTCACACTCTCACTCTAATTAGATTAACGAGGTCAGGCGAGCTAAAAAATATAAACTTGAGGTTTCTGCTCCGAAAACCCTGCGGTTTGTCTAGCCAATGGGAACTTTCGTCTGGCCATAAGCTGTGGTTATTAGGGAAGTAATCACACCAGAATGACAGGAAGAGATCCACTATGCATGTCACTTAAAAACTCATCTGAAAATCAGGCTGAAAACCCTCTGAAAAGGGTGTGAACTGAAC
>LYUA01003431.1:15819-26658 GCA_002093875.1 Calopteryx splendens
CCCCCCCCCCCCCCCGTAGCCTCCAATGGTTTCCTACAACTTTTCCGCTACGCTATATTTTTAGATTCAGAAAAAGTCGAAATAAATTCATTCCAAGGAGAGATTAAACGCCTAGTAGCCGAATTATCACATGAAGCTTTACCGCCTTGAAAGTAAGCTGCTCACCAAAACTCGGCCATCTGGACCACTGATCCATGGCTAGGGCCCTGGATTCACAAATACATAACTAAGAACATACCTAATCCTATAGCACATTAAGCACTAAGCATTGACGAGAGGACGTTGAACATACTCCCGCTTTGTACCGTTCGCACAATGAAACCATTGATTTCGGGCCGATTTCGGTCAAAGAGATATGATGCGTCAGGAAGGGGAAAGGAGAGGAGAAGATAAACAGGAGAGGAGAAACAAAGAGAGGGAAATAGGGTGGAGAGGGTAGGTTTGAGTTCGAGATTAGGGATTTTCGCCGAACTCCGGCGAAGCTGGCGCTCTGAAAGGAATGCAGTGGAAAGAAGGGAGGGAGAGGGTGAAGCTTGGGTGATCAAAATAGGGAGGAGTCATGTGCGGCGCCGAGACGGAGTAAGTACCTGATGGGGAAATTGAAAGGAAGAGGGAGCCTATGGATACCTATTTCCTTCCACCCCCTCCCTCCTGACTGCGCTGACCTAAAAGGCTTTAAATAGAAGGATAGTGAAATGGAAGGGGTTGAACCAGCAAGGGAGAACGACGTGGAGATGTGGACACATGAACCCTCTCCGTCACCCCCCTCCCCACATATCCTACCCAATTTTTTTGTTCCGCTGGGCTTATATGCCTTTGCCGGACACAAGAGACATCAAGAGAGAGAGAGGAAAAGAGCCCTGCACCACGGTGGAAAAATGCCTGGACCGATAAAAAAAATGTGCCTTCGCCAGAAAAACCGGTCGGGGAACGTGAGGGAAAAAATCGTTTTCGCATTTTATTTTCAAAAGAGTGGCAAGTAGCGTGGGATGGTTGAATCTACATCGAGGTCTGGTTTCCTTGACTACTTCATTGATGTCCTCACTGCCCCTCGCTCCCTCCTACTCCCGCTCCGCCCTTCAGCGATGTCCATCTACTCACTTTTTTGTATGCTTTTCAAAATATCCTTTTATTACGAGAAAATCAATGCTGCCGGAAGAGTTCGATCTGATGTGATGCACACCCAATTTATAAAGCAAATCCACACCCGGTCCTTTAACAAATCTCCGGTGCGACTTCGTCGGCGAAAGATACTACCCACTGCCATTTCACTTATCCGTGGATCTAAAATCCATCCTGCCTAAAGAAATGATGACATTGGCACTACGTACTTGGAATTCACAGAAAAACTAAGTGCCCGACACGAATGAATTCCCGCGATAGCACAAAATGCGTTTTCCTGCTACTTAGCTACATCCGTTAATAGCAGTAATAGCAAGACAATTTATTATTATCATTAATAGAATTGCAGTAATAACTTTAGTTTTTTTATACTCGAGACATATTTTCATATACATAATCAAGAAAGCAAATGAATAAAATAAAGTGAGGCTAACTTTTGAACAAAAAATAGTATTAGACAATTTTATTTAGCATAATACGTTCTTGCTTGTGATTTCATAATTATTTACTTTTGTATACTCGAATCTTCCGATAGTATTTTCGGAATAAAAGTTTGAGTAGCAATTATATAATCGCAAAATTTCCATTAGTTTGGAGATAAATCAGAAATTAATTAAAAGCGTTTCATTGGACTATATTCTTACATTAAATTACCCCCATAATATTGCGGCTCATAGGTAGTAGTTTTTCCGCATTAGAGGCCTCATGAGGATAATCTGCAAGAATATTTTTGAAACCAACTAATCGATATTACTGATGGCCTTAAATGAAGTTTATAGATTCCCCTAGCTTTGCCAAATATTACTACGACGGGGAACTATGTAACCGTAATACTCCATCCACACATAGGTTTTTCGCAATATTTTTTTAACCTAGGCAATTATTGAAACCGTACTGCTTCGCCAACGCAACCTATCTCTATTCTAATATCTTTTAATAAGCCAATATTGTGTTCCAGTTTCTTATGGTAACCGTACACAGTCTATTTCATAGCGTACAATGTTGTAATGTTAAAAGGTTAAATGTATGAGAGGACATTATGGCCATAATTTCGCTTAAAAAAGTCATTTTTATTATTAAAATGGGTTGAGAATACTTTTTTGCAATATTCATGAAAATCTCGAAACATATCCATAAGAATAATAAAATAAAAATGTTCCTGAAAATTTTGAGAATGCATCAGCTTACCTATAGTAAACACGTCTCCATGCTCACTTGAGCGAGTCAGGAGGAATGCATTGAGTGGATGGAATAGGACCATAAACGCAATCATAATTCACATCGAAGGGGCTTTACGTCGTTCATTAAGCTTCATGAATATGAAACGACCTGCAGCCTGAATTACTCGCTGATGACAAATTACGAGAATTTCTCAGACAGAGAAGGTGGGAGGTCCCTTGACCAGGCGAACAGTGGGTAAAAGCCCTTTTTTTATCTTTATATAGATATGTAAGGGGGAAAAATTGACAAAAACTAGTTTTTCGTGAAACCCTTTTATGACTCGCACAGCGACCGTGCCGAATGTCGTAGAAAGCTCCAGCGAGCGACCACTAAATTAACTTCTTTTATCTCGGAAATTCCCCTCGAATTCTCGACTCCTCTTATCTCCTCGTCCATTTTAACTTTCATCTGGCTCTTTAGTGCATAAGAATGGAGGAGGCTAATGACTTTCAAAATCCGGCCAATTTCTGTCTCAATGGCCTGGATTTTACGCGTTTGTGTGTACGTATGTGTGTACGTGTCAAAAACTACAAATAATCACGTGCAAATGTATACATATACATTGGTAGTCTCGAATACTAACCGGCACATAGGAGAAAGGATACTGGATATCAAGAAAAATGAGATAACGGTTCGTTTTACAGGTTTTGAGGATAGCGTGCTGCATTATGAGAACATTAGAATAGGTGTACATGAGGAAGTCAGACCAAGTGAGGCCTCCCAATTCTGTCGCCCACTTTTTTTCTTAAAGTAAATGAAAGGCAGGGGAAGAAAAGTGAAGCAAGAACAGGGGGAGGGTTTTGCTGAGGGGGGCGTGACAGCTTGGAAGATGACGAGAGAGAGTGGAGGGTATAAGTGGCTAGTGGCCTGAGAAATAAAGTAAGGACGCGGGAGTATTACGGAGGCTCCGAGGAAGCATTGGTCCGCGCGTTTCGTGCAGGCACGACGCCGGAGATAGGAAGACCACAGCCGCCGAGACGACTCGATCCCAAAGACGGAAGTCCTGTAGTATTCCCCGGATTTGAAGAAAACCGGAAGTGCGGATGAATACGACAGAAAAGATATTTTTCCCTTACGCTTTTTGTCAGTTTATCAAGACTACAAAAATAAATCTCCCCCTACAAGCTCCGCAAAAAGATCAAAAACCTATCCTAATCAGTAGACTACCATTAATAATAGTATGTTGCGCACGAACAAATTCCAGCGATAAATAAAAGGACCCGAGTGACTGTATAGACCTTGGGAGTTCAAATGGTACAGTGGCTCAGGAGCGACACCGAAAGATGACTGTCGCGGGCAATGAACTTGATGGCGTCTCCAGGGGTGACTGCCCTCTGGACCCCCGAACCTTTTATACATGAGCGAGCAAATCGCTCTGAGGGGAGATTATTGTCAGTCGAAAGCTGAGGCGGATGTCCTCTCAATAAACTTACTATCAGGGAACGCCGGGATTTTAATTTCTTAATACATCCAACTGCCCACAATCAGAAACAAGCACGAGCATCTTGAGTACGCGATCTCTCACTCGCCGTGTCCTAGACAGCTCGGGCGCGATATCTGCTCCAAATGCATAAAATCTACTTTTGTGTCGAAATCCTTTTCAATATTATTCATTTTTTTCATAAAATGCCAATGAAAAAATCTAACAACTAAATTTCATGAACCCAGATCCCGATTAAATAGTATGATCAACAGGGAAATAGAATTTCAGCTGCGACGAAAGAATTTATCTCATGTTAAAATAATTCTAAGGAATTCCATTAATCATCGGAGATGATGCTGTAACCAAATAAGCATAGGGAATGTATTTGATGATTTAGGATTCAAACAACCAAGATACACCGGAAGTTATTCTAACCAAAAAATATAGTTTAATCTAACCAAAAAATATACTAGTGGACAATTTAATTCTACTCGCTTTGGTTGGATCAAATGCGGAAATTGCCAGTCATTTGGAATTTAAGGATATGCCAATCTTCCTTACGCCAGTATTTTCCCGAGTTCTAATCATGGGTTTCAGAAATAAATGAACTTCGATAATTTGTTATTATCACTCCGGGGAAAATGTTTTGTGAAAGCAATCTCGTGGTTCTCAGAATTGAAATTGCAAATCATTCCTCACGCATGATAGTTTTCTTTCATTCCAATTAGTTAAATTTTCGCATAGTGGCAATAAAAATACTTACAGTCGTCTGGTTTTTCATTACCAGTTTTTGAGATACAATTCAGAGCGTTCCTGAAATTTCGTGCTATCAAAATGTTCCTGTTACTATTGTTATTTTTTAATTTAATGTTTTGAATGCTAATGGCACCAGTACCTCATCTAATTGGGGATGGATCGGGGGCGGGGGAAATTGTAACCCTCTTTTCCCTACTGATTCCTGCGTAACCATGACAAAAAGGTTTTAATTTAAAGAGCAATATTTAATATCCCATGTTAGAACCTTAGTAATTCATGACATATATTGGCAAAATAAGAGGAGGTATTCGTTCAGTATTACTATTAAAGTAGAATGAAAAGTGTGACGATCTTTAAGGTCAAGAGAAATCTCGTTTTAGTTTTAGAATTCTTTCACTCCTCACCAATAACGATTTATCCGCCGAGCACATTCATGTTTTATTTTCTTGCATTAGACATTATTTCTACAAATCTTTCATATCCATCGAGTTATCGTGGTTCTTTAATCCTGCACAAACGAAGAAGTAAACACTATTAAAATTATTCTTTCCACACATCTGATAAAGCAATTCTTTATTGTTTTTCATTCAATAAATGTTAAATTACATTACACTTGAACTGGGTTGTATTAACTTGGATCGGAACTTACCCTTTCACAACATCCTTCAAGACTCCTTATAGGTAGGTACTGAGTTTTTCGCAGCACCCTTTGTAATACGTACCTTATTGATTCCACTTGTATTAAATTTTACATTATTATTTGTCACATGTATTATAATTAAAACTTAAAAGAATCTTAATTATTACCCGCGGTGAACTATTGGTACCCTTAACCTAACCTAACACCTTCTTCCAGTACTTCCTCACAGTGTATCAAAATGATAAATAACCCTCGAACCGGCCACATGGTAAAATTAAATTTAGAACTTTTGCCAATGCAAAATGTTCTTTGATGTATTCCATTTTTTATAGTACTAATCAATTGAAGTTCATCTTCAACCAGATAAGAATATTACCCTGCAATTACTTAAGAACTCCAGGGCGTAGAATGAATTAAATGCTTCACTTTATATTTAAAACTCAATTACTTAGGTTAAATTCAATTAAAGATTTTTAACTACAAAGATAACCAATATTTTAAAGTCGTTTATGTTAATTGTTTATAAAGAAATAGCATGTGAGACCAAAAATAAAATATGGCTGACTTTAAAAAGTTGGAACAAAAATAATCTTATTTGAATATTCCGTGTATATTCCTTGAATATTTCTTGGTAAAAATAATGATTGGTTTAATTAAAGTTCAACATATAAAGAAGTTTCCTTACACTAATATAAAATTGCATCGAGTAAAGTCTTTATGCATAATTATGTTCTTAGAAGTGTCTTTAGTTTCATCATGATAGGTTTCCCTTCCGCAAAAGGAACTAATCGCAACGGTTTGATGAACCAAAAGTACAAACTATCCTTAAAAAATAGTTTTATTTTATTTTTAAGATTTTTATGGATCACTTTACGTTGAAATTACTCCTTTTCGGAAAAAAATGTTTAAATCACCTGTGTATGCGATAAAATATCTCCTTCCAGTAAGAATATGACTCCAGTGATGCTCAATTATTAGCAGTATCCTTTTCATATTTTCTGTCGCACTGGGATTCTTCTTAATGCTCTTGAATCAATTCAGCTCGTAACATGGGACCATTTGATCTCCTTACATGGAGTGTACTTAAAAGCCCTTTCACCCTCGAGCGGATATTTGCGCAGACGAGGAAACGAAATGGAGCGATCGTGGGAGGAGTGAGGAAGGACCCCGGAAAAAGGCTCTCCTGACCCCTCCTGCTTCTCTGACCTCAAGATTGGGGCTGATGTCTCTCAAAACCCCTCGCCCACCGAGAACCCTAAAACGCCCCCATAACCCCAACGTCCTCAATCTGCCCTCGGCTTCCCTTTGCGTGCTTCGACCCCCTCACTTCCCCCCTTGATTCCCAGCAGCTCCAAAGTCGACGACTCCCCATTTATATACGCACACACAGGCACCCGACCCCTCTCTGATCCTTTCTCCCTCGACCCCAACCCTTGACCCGCCTTAACTTCCTCTCCCGACTCCTCTCGCCCAATGCCACAGGTGTTCCCCCTCACTCACTCCCCAATGAGATAGAACGAAAGAGAGAGAGAGAAAGGAGGGAGCAAAGGAATGCCGCCCTTCTTCATAACTTCCTGCCTCAGTGAATCCGCGCCTCCATTTCGAGGTTTCATCCCTTTCATGGGTGAATGGAAACCATGATCCCGTGAAAGGAAAACGCTCTCCACACGATGTTGTTTCACTCAATGGTCAGAAGTTCAATAAGCTATGAGTTAATTATGTTCGTTTTTTGTTGAGATAATGGAGACGTTTTGTTGCTCTCAACGTGTCAATGTGTCGGTTCGAGAAGTCAAATAAGAAAAATCAGTGGCAGTAAAATCATAAGAAAGAAATATTCAGGAAAAAACAACGGGTAATCTTTCAGAAGAAATTTTCCCCCCAATCGCAACCATTTCGAACACTTTTGCACTTGTATCTGAAATTAAATTTTTGGTAATAATTATTACTTTCATTAAATCAAATTCAATTTATTTAATTTTAACAATAAAGCATATGAATAAATTGATTAATTTTATGAGGAAATGAATCTGAGGATGATGCAACCTCGATACTTCATAATTACCAACATCAAGAAGTGATCTTTCAAATCTTCAATTAAAAAAGAGCAAAGGAGAGGTAGTGCTTGTCGAAATAGTGAAGGCGTGCAGTGAAATTATAAAAACTTGAGAAAATTGAACAAAACCAAAAAGAGGCACAGATTATGACAATCCAAAAGAGACAAGAATTTATTTACATTGCATCATGTAAAAATGAACATGTATAGCAATCTCAGACTTTCAATTTCTTCGTATGAGGAAGATGTAAAAGTAATTTGTCCTAGAAAAAATTCTACTCGCGGATTTCCGAAATATACGTTTTGAGTTCCCAATGGCATGTTTTAAGGAGGTTCCCTCATGACTCCGTAAGTAGATATATCGAAAAAGAACTATCCCCAAACATTAAATTTTTAACTAAGATTAAAATTAGACTTGTAGAATCTGTATGGGAAAATTAGGGTTAATGACCCAATATCTACCGACCAAACTTTTTAATGTATTACTCACTACAATTTAGAAGACTCAGTCNNNTTTTAATGTATTACTCACTACAATTTAGAAGACTCAGTCAAAAACATGTATGCGTGACTCAATGATTTTGAGCGAAAATTGAATGAATTTTCTCTAATACGACAATGATGTACCCTGTTATTTTGTTTATAATGTATTATTCTCCACAGAAATTAATAGTAAGTCAGAAGAGGAGAAAATTGCATTGAAAACAGACAGAAAATGAAGTCGATGATACCGACCATCCGGTGACTGTAAAGGATGGCATAGAAAATCTTCGTCGTTGTGCGATCTCTTTGCGATGGACTCGATAAACAGTTCGGTGAAAACACAAAAGAAAAGCTACAAAAATTAATAAGTTCATTCGAATTCTGTTCGGTAAAGATGAAGTGCAAGCAGGCAAATATGAAAGACTACGTTTTAAAATTAGTATTTGAATGTACATATGTATAATGTTTAAATGAATGTTTTGTAAGGTCCATATTTAGATGTATGTGTGTACGTATTAAATGCATGTATATCTTCTGTGAAACAAATATAAACGTTCCTATACGGAAATATTTTATATACTCCTCAAATCGTTATTAATTTCCATAAAGAATAAGTACTTCTAAATTTTTTGTGGCGTTTTTGACCATATGTGCGGACAGAAAATCATATGCCACTAAAAGCGATTACCCCGCAATACAACCTCACTTCTACGGTCACCTCGTCAAGCGGTCAAAATTTTTTTGCCTTATTAGTGGCCGCTTTAGACAGGTTTTACTGTATCTTATTTCATGTATATGCGACGATTAAAAAAAAAGTCGCATAGCCTATACATGCGTAGTTTGTAAACATATGCTCAGTTAATATACAAACATGCTGCCTCGACGCTCGTATTTGATTTAAATAAATTATAAAACTTGCCATATAACTTTTTTTGAACTAGGTAAATGGCTTGGTCATCGCTGTCACGTTTAGTTTTCATTTTCAGAAACATGGAATGGTTAACAAAAAATCGAAGTCAAAAATGTACCAACATTAATTAAAATATTTTTTAAGGTAATTTTATTATAGTTGCAATATTTTTTTGGATTTCAAAAATAACTCTTCATGCGAAAAATGAGCTACAAACGAAAGGGACTGAGTTACGAACGAAAGGGACTCCTGAGTAACATCAGCAAAATTTCAACCTCAATTTTCTTCTCAAGTTCCCCTACTGGCGTGTAGTTGATTGGGTTTTATCTCGATTTATTAAAAAACTTGCTTTAAAAGTATATTTTCCTTGGACAGGCTACTTTTTTAAATCTTTAATCCATAGAGTGCACTTAAAACTAGAAATTTTGACATTTTCATTAATATGCCATATAAATAGCAAAACTTAATAATATAATAATAATAAAATAATAATAAATATTCCATATGCTTAACATTTCGGTGTAACCTCCAAGCACATTTATGATGGGGCTCCGAAACACAAAAACATGTCTGAACAACAGGAAAAGTTATATTTATAATTTTTATTGAGAGTTTGAGGAAAAAATGAGATTTTATGGGACTTTATAGGTTATATTTCCCAAAATCTATAATTTCAAAACATTTCATATCCTACTATTTAACAAATACTCTGCTCAAATACTGCTCATGGGGAATTTAAGAAACAAAATTGATGGAATCACCAGAAAAAAAAATGTTCACACAACATGATTACCTAGCTATTGACTACTTATTTCTTTTCAAATAATTGGTGACTGAATAAAAATAATAATTGTAGTGTAGGCAAAAGGATCAGCAAGTAATACAGCAAGCGGCTGTAGGTCTTCCGAAACTAGGTAAAAGAAAATAAACCATAGTAATCAGTTTGGTTTGAAAGGTGAAGGTACGCAATAAGGACTCCACGTGAGTGTGATATTCACACTTTAGAGTAAGGAGGGCGGTTCCTTTCCCTCTGCCACCTGCGGTTTCCCAGGAAGATCTGATATTCGAAAAATCACACAACTGGGGGAAGTTGAAGGTGCCGATAATCATCACCCTGAATCGAACCCGGGCCCTCCCAGAATCCCAGCGCTCTATTCACTGGAAAACCCACACTCCTCAGGTAAAAAGAAAACATTCAATAATTATACAAGAAAATACAATATTGGACGTACTTTTAATTTCTCGTAAGTGAACATAAAAATTGTACTCTGTAGAAAACATTTGGGAGACATCAAGTTTGATTTTTTTCTCGGCGAACATAATACCTGAGAACATCTTAGGTTCAATATTGTTATTCATCAAATCAACTACAATATATCTCAGATTAATTTTTATTGGCTACCACTTAGGGAAAATATCAATACCACAAGAGTAGAAAAAGTGAGTTGCTGGCATCAGAATATTTATAAATGGATCATTAAATGAAAAATCTAAAATTCCTAAAATTGATTTCTCTTTTATAAATATACGTATCCCTTTCTATTGCATTGTATTAAATAGTCTTTAAAGGAACTATTACCTAAGTATTACTAAAAATGACTACCATTTTGTATATTTACTTTAACTTAAATTTACTATTCGTAGAATGCTTCGTGAATTTCATCGCGAATTTGCCCATTATTTTTACTTTTTACCTTTTAATGACACAAGTGTCCTCCATATCAGTTAAAAAAATATGTGAACTTTAAATTTAAAAAAAATCAGGATTTAAAAGGTACTTGCAGATATCCGGTGTAGTAAATGCATAATAAGCATCGAAATTGAACGTCAGCGGTCAGTGCACAAACGAAGAAGATTTCTATGGAAGTCGGTGAGCGCCAACCAATCCTAACCATTCTCTCCTCTATTTTAATGTATCGTCATTTGGACTTCGGCATTATAACTCTTTTTTTCTGACAGGTGTTTGGGTAGAATAAAGAGTTAAGTTAAAGAGGATATTTATGGTAATAACAGAGATGTTGAGATTGACAGTTTATAATATTGATTTCGAAAAATGCTCAGTAGGTACTACTTGAATGTGAGGACTTGAGAGATTTTAGGATTTGAGTACATAAAGAGAATCATAAATGGGCGAATTGGAAAATTTAAATAAATTTTAACAAGTTTTAAGCCAAAATAAGTGTTCGGAACGTCTCGTTTCGGGAGTTTCGTCCTTGCGAGTCGGGGGCCCT
>LYUA01003431.1:64235-80736 GCA_002093875.1 Calopteryx splendens
ACGAGGAAACTTCATATGATGGCTGAAAAATCAAATCTGAAACGAGACAACCTAAAAAGATATACAAGCCGGTATGGCTAGTGGCATAACACCCACCCCACCCTGCTATACGCCCTAGGGTCGGCTTGCGGGGTATCGTGTGGATATGATATGTACTGCCCTAAAATGTAGCAACGTTGGCCGTGCCTACATTATGAAATACCGGTTATTTATATTAGATGATTAAGAAACCATTATCAAGTATTTGTGTATGGCATAAACATGGAAATAAATTAGAACAGCTGGACGATCAAAAGATTGTAAGGATTCTCTAAGGTTGTATAAATTCAAAAAATGCATGGAATCATAACACCGTTAGATTTTTACACCTAACCCCTGAATGATATACCTACGCACACTCAATGTAAAAGTTCCAAGTTTAGCACTCTTCTGATAAATGTCATGTTATTAAATGTGCTTTAGACCTAGATAAAAAATTGCCTTTGAATATTCAATCAACATATTTTCTGCGAATAATGATTAACTTTTATGTCTGGTGAAAACAGTAATTTTTCATTATTGAAAAATTCCATTAAAAATTAAGTCCATAATTATTTGAAACGAAATTGGTCTGATAAAAATAATGAAGGCCTTAATTTATGCGACGATATTACAAATGTTATCATCACATTCCTATGAATATTTTATTCCTGATGCACAAGGAAAAATAAGCAACAAAAATGTGGGGAAATAATTGCTAATAAAAAATTAATACCCTGCTGCTGCGGTTTATTGAGTTAGGGTGAACATTACGCAGATAAAAGAATAATGTAAACACGATATGCTCCTAAGAGAGCTTCTTGAGTAATTCTCATTGTCAGTCATCATTAAATTTTCAAATTACGCTGTAATTGCTGACCTATGTCGTGATTATTTGGTTTCGTTTGACCAGAACTTCCGATCGCCTCTCGTCATGCTCCGACCTACAATAGGTTCTATTTTTCTCATCTATTACAAAATCATTTCCTCATTTTAAAATAAAATCTAATCACACGCAACATTTTTAATATTTTCATAGTTTCATAATGCCGATTAATTCCAAAAAAAAACAAAGTAAATTTAGCTGAATCGCCAGCTGCTGCGCATACATACCTATGCGAAAAATTCACAATGAAAAAATCATTCACCTAAACGAGGACCAGAACCCAGATCCCTCGATATAACTGTGACGCCTTAGTAGATTAACTGGCTAAAGTAGGTACTCGGCCAAAAATCGAAGGATCCGGGTTCGAGTCCCGGTTCGGGTGAATGGTTTTTGCACCGTGAATTTTCCGCATATGGTCGATTAATTCTTTGACGCCGATTCGGCCGATAAACGACAAAAACCTACTTTTTTACCTAAAGTAGCTATCACATGAAATACACGGAATCATTCCCATCCCATATGAATATTTTTGAAACCCACACACGCCCAGAATACAAACTTTTACGCCCTCACGAAATTACGTTTTGAGCAATAGAAATTGATCAAATTGTGACAGTTACCTTTTGTAACTTTAATGTTTGATTGATGATTGTTTCTGTTGATCAAAATTGAAATTATAAAATTTGTGTGACTGTGTTTTAGCTTTTCATTGCTTTTCCGTTAGTTGCTAGGGGAATATATTTTCTATTCTCCCCTTAAAAGTAAAAATTTTGCTGTTGTGCCTTTGGAAATAGAGATGCTCCTAGGACGGTGTAAAAGAATCGAGTAATTAATAATTGAATAAATTCTAAAATAATCACCGTGATTATAAAAAAACGGAAAACTAAATAATAAAAACAGAGTTATCCAAGTAATGAATGAATAAACACAAAATAATGCGAGATAAAATCGAGAAAGGCAGCGCGACCCAACAAATAATTGTACTATTCAAAAAATATATATTAATCTGGGGTCACTTCATACTGCTGCGGGAGCGATTTGAGCGATAGGACTGAGGAGAGACAGAATTTCTGTCGCTCTGACAAAAGCGAAAGAATTAGTCTCTCAAACCTGATTTTTCTTCTTTAAATTATTATTTTACAATCCGAATGCTCCCAATTATATTTCACATGATGCAACAACTATATCAATTGGCTCTTCTTTCAATATTATTTTTTTATGTTAGCAACTAAATGCAGCCCGCACTTATCTAGTCTTGGCTCGCCTACGCTTCCCTATCCTTAAGGAACCTCCTCCCTCCCGCCCAGGTTTTAAACAAGAGTGGTCGCTTTACCCTCTCAAAGACGGGGCCGACGGGTTACTGGCGGAATTAGACCGGGGCATGGTGACGGGAACCTTACTGAACCACCTAATGTAAGACTCTTATTTCGAACCGATTGGCTGGCGAAAAAAATTGTTAACACACACTGGTGTCACCGAGCAACGTTGGCTACGCTTTTCCGTCAATATGGAACGTCGATTTTTATTACAATGATAGGTGATCGGTATGTGGCTGAGTATTTCCTCAAATACCAACCAATTATAACCCATAGTTTTAAAAAAATCTCTTTAAAAACAAGCGTCCATTAGAATGACTATGAAAATATACGTTTAAATAAATAATAAATAAATTTGAAAAATATGTTATATTATAAATAAATATATCAAAAGAAGATATTCCCAATTTTATCGCATTCAAGACGTTTTGTTTCTTAGCTATAGAGCGAGCATCTTAAACGGACCTAATCTCCAATGTGTCTCAATTGACTTACGAGCCTTAAGATCTTCAAATTAACCGAGGCAATCTAAATTAAAAATCAAAATACTAAAGAAGATTTCTCCTCGCAAGACAGAATAATCTAGAGACAAAAAATATCGAAATCGGTCCCCCTTCAAAAGGCTGATTCCAACGAAAATCCGTATTACTAAGGAATGAATATTATACCGCTTTGGTCATGCAGGGCATATCTGCGGACCGTTATATCGTATAACTAATACACATTGGTAAGTTTGGTGACACCAAATGAATAAATTTTGCAATTTAATAATCCATAATAACCTGAATGAAGTACATTGAAAAAAATTGACGCTTTCGTAAAAGCAAAGAGAATATAAATAAATGGTTGAGATTTTTTTATCCTGGATACTTATAAAAAAAAGTTTTTTTCCTAATTGGTTCCTGAATGGCCGGAGTTATCTACAGGGTCCGGTCGGTCGGTCCATTGAGAGTGGATTAAAATAATCAACGTATTGAAAAATTATATTCTTAATTATCAAAATGAGTAATCACTATTCAAACATACAATGCACACAATTATTTTTCATCTAAAAATTTTCAAAACCTTTGTAAATTCATTTAGAGGCAGTAACAAAATGGTTTACTTGAAACAAAGTTTCATGGCACTCTACTTTTCGTATAATCTCGTCGGGCCATAACTAATAGTGAACTTTACATACTGTAAATCACGAATCAACAAATATAAACTACAATAGGCAAAGTAAATCGTGGTTTTCCAAGAAATAAAAGTTCAAAATAACGAATTTCCTTTCTAAATCTCCATTTGATATTTCAATAGCTTCCTTCCATCTCCTATCTCTAACTCCATCACCTGTCATTTCGCCCTTTAAACCCACAAAAGTCAGTCCTTCCCTTAACCCTTCAACCGAACCCAGAAATAATATAACCACGCAAATCCATCACACCAGCAAAAGAAAAAACATCACCAGTTAAAAAAGATAACCAGGATGAAAACCGAGCCCTCGGCCGAGAGATAATGAATTGTTTCGAGATGCCTCTCTCTTGACACTCGGAAATCTTTCTGAATTAATTAAGAACGGATAATTAATTTAGGGAGGGTGTGAAAGTGGGTGGGAGAGGTTGGTTGGGTTTTTCTTTAAGGCGGAAGAAAGGAGGTCGAGGGTGCTCTCAAACAAACTCCCGCTCCTTCTCATATCCGCCCTTATCATTATGCGTGGACGTCTTCGTTAGCGCGAGAAGGACGTGGTGACTCCAATATTTGGATATTTTAGAAACATTGCGCAGCAAGATAGCTCCTTCCCCGCAATACACCGACGGAGAGCGCTTTCGTTTTATTTTCTCTGACGAACGCTAGACCTCACCACCTTCTCCCTCTACTCTCTTTCCTCCTTTCTAATAAGGCTTTTTTTCAGTTAACTTCGCCACTAACCACCCCTTTTGTTTGCGTGGGTCTACTTGTTCAGTTCATCCTTTTTTTCTCCCTCGCGGTGAAATTTGTTCTTTTTTTCAAGTCGTCCGCCTGCGCCAACAACTTTTCTCCTTCTCTTTCGCCGTTTTTTTTCCAGGGTTGAGAGAACTGGCTGACATGACTAATGCATCCTTCATTCGGAGATGTCGCCACTTGTTCTCGCCTCCTTTCCGCATAAATCTTCCCGAAAGCAGGAGGACCAATTTATATGCAAGTGGACGGCGGGAGGTGTTATTTCATTTGCACCCAAGACGCTCGAGTGAAGCATTATTCCCCCCTTAAGGATTCGGAAGGGGTAGGGGAGTGGAATTCTTGGTGAATCAACCGAAATATGGTTGGGAAATGGGAGGGAGACCGTATTCTCAATTCTTAGCCGATTGAGTTCATTATTTGTTTTCATATCTGAAAAAACCCGAAAATTAATCCAGAGAATATGGTAATCCTCTTTGTATTTGATTAAAAAGCAGTTTAGCCTAGGATGATGACGGAGTGATTTCCTTTATTGAATCCAATACGAATGACAACGCTCGAATTGAAATTATTTAAACAGGAGGGATAAGGCAATGGGTATCCAAATTACCTAATCTTTAGGGATTTACTGGGACTATGAAACTTTAGTGAAAATCGTATATAGAGAAATGGGGGGTCGAACGCCGACATGATGTAAGGTTTAGGAGAGAGCGGAATGTCAAATGCAGGACTTCCAAAATAGAGACATGTTTCAGCAACATTAGCTCTAGATATACATCATATTACAGATACTCACTTTGTTAGTAATTCCATTCCACTTATGGTAACCTTCGTGAATTTTCACATACTTTATAAACCTTTCTACCAAAGGAAGGAGACTGCTTTCACTTAAAATGAACATTCTATATCTGCTCGATTCAGTGATGGGCAGAATAAATGCATTGATTATTAATGGTAATCTACCGGTTAAGGTAGGTTTCTGATGGACACACACCCACAGTTAACCTTTCGTTATTTAAAGTAGAATGACTAAGGCATATACCCAGGATTACTATCTTCCATATTTGTTATAACTTTATATTAATTTTTAATTCCTTAAAATAATAAATGGAAAGTTTTTAAATGCATATACTTTGAGCGATAAAGTGACCCATGATAGCGTTAAATAATAATGCAAACAATAGAAAATGCAATCATCCAAAACACTCAAATAACGGCTATTTAGATATAACAGAACTAGATATTTTTCTCAATGAGAAAAATCAACGGAAAAATATATGCGCGGGGATGAAATATCACTTTTCTTGTCACAGTATTACTAATTATGAAAATATAACATTATATATGTTTATTAAAAACTTGAAAAAAATATCTAATCGGTTGGCAGCTAAATTAGGAGTCTCATGTTCAAATTATTCAAGCAGCCGGAACTCCTTAAACTTAGCAATTACTTTACCTTTACAAAAACTTATTATATATAATTAAAGCTAATGCACAATCTAAGAATTTTCTAAGAAGTGCAATTTTCAATCTGGCTATTTTTTCGGTATTTAGACAAGATTTTAATTAGCTCCTTCCCTACAGAAGGATTACCTAAACCAGGAGATTATTATGAAATTTTCCATGATCCAAGTTCATCGACTACTTTGTGCATTTTTATATTTTTAAGGCGGTCAGGTTAACCGACGCAGACGCATATTAATGAGGAGTAGAATCTTTCCGAAATACAAACCCCTTCCGATATGGGGAAACAATAACCCAATATCCGTCCAGATTGCAGACCGGGGCAGCCCAAGCGGGCCGGATATAGACAATTTCCCAAGAGATTAAAGAGGTGCTAAACAGAATTGATGCATAGTTTGACAATAACTTTCACAATACTTGAAATATGTTATATCAAAGAGCTTCAAGTTTATATAACGGGCCCAGAAATAACATATCCATCCAACCCTTGGCAGGAAGACATCACCCATTCATTTTCATTTCAGTTCTTACATATGATTGACACATTGTATAGTGACATCACTGAATAAAACTATCGGTTTCGTTTTGTATAGCTTTTTTCCAATCCTTTTTATTATCATACTCATTCTCCATCGAAGTGAAGGGCAGGGAGACTTTTCGTCATCACCATTACCGTAGGATGAAGGCATTTCCTTAAATGTATCAAGCTGCATTATCACGTGAAAAATATAAATTGAATCTTTGTAGTATGAGGAATAAAATTTCCTAAAATTCATTTTAAAAATTTTATCACTCAAGTGAAGAGTTATCCTTGATTTTTCTTATGCTTGCATACCAATCATATAAAATTACAAATGAAGATGTTATGAACTCTTAAGTGTTAGGAGTAAGGAGTTACACTCCACTAATCCGTGGAGTGTAAAACAATATTTAAACAGAATCACGGGTTGGAATTATTTTACTGTTTAGGCGCATCAGGAAATACGTGGCAGAGTTCACCAGTCCCTCGAACGCCAAGTGGATTTCTCGAATACAAAAAACGTTCCTAAAATAATCTCCCTTGCACATTTTTTAGACATAAATCCCTATCAAAATGTCTCTACAGTAACTCCGTCGCAATTTCTTTTAAGTGCCATAACCTGTGATTTTTACTATGGTCAAAAACGAGCTTCCAATATGGCGATCATTAGGAATAAATTTAAACGTTTCAAAGTTACGCTAAATTTCTGCTTTTTTTAAATACCAACTAAAAGTATATTTCCAACTCATTTCATACAACATATGTAGTAAGGAATGAGTCAGCATATACTGTCTGAAAATAGGATACACCCACTACTTTAAATTTCTAAACCAGGGATTATCATTGAGCACTGCGACCTTTCAACAAGTTAAAGCAATGTTGGAAAATTCAAAGGTTACATGATTTCGTGACTTGGGAGAAAACTATGCCCTGTGATAAAATATGGCTTTAGAATTTACAAACGATTGGACGGCCGTATGTATTCACTCGGCCGCGGCCGGGTGAAAACCTTGGGACGATCTGCATAAAGTTTTGATCTACGATTTGTTATACGAAAATAAAACATTTTGAAAGAAATATTTTTTGTACCTAGACCACTATGTGATCCCGGTGGTGAGGTGGTCTGCACATCAGGCCGGAATACCTAGATTGCAGTGAACCACGTTAGACTCTAAATTCGATTTTCAACATTATTTATGAATAACTCCGCAATAGTCACTGCAACAATTTAAAGTAGTGTGTAAGAATTCTGTAAATAAAAGATAATAAATGCAATGAATATTGGCGCCCTATGAACAGTTCACCCTTGACCAATCATTCATTGTATGAACAGAGAACAAGGCTGGAAAAGCCTTCAACAAATTAGCGGGTGTGGCGTGGATGCAAATTTCAAGCTCATAACTCATTTTCTTAATATTTCAAATTTAATCTTCCCCTAATCTTTATCTGTTTACAGTTATGAGTGGATTGCACAAATAAAAATGCAGCCACTATCTGCTGATTTGTGATCAACCCACTAACATTTTCGAATCCATCACCCAGTAGTAGTCCGCGGGAGCAGAGAGCAGTGCCATCTAGAGGACTTTGACCGCGGTATGTCGGCCTCTCCATCTATTGTACGAAATAGTAAATACATCAACTTCCAGCGCGGTACTTATGAAATATGCTTTGAAAAGAATGCCAAATGAGCCCACCCTTCGGATATTTTTCTTTCAATGCCTTGGGTTTAAAAAGAGAATTATAATCATTCGCATAGAGCCTCCCAAAGTTTTCACTGTACCTATCTAATTATTTTAACTTTTTCAGTACACACTTTGCCCGAGGAAATAGGGTGTCCTCATGTCTAGAGCAAAACAATTTTAAACCAGAAGAATTGAAGATAAAGAGATCCCGTTTTCGGGAGGGTGCTATTCTGATAGAGAATGCTCATAAAATGTAACTAAATCTCAGTGTACTGGATCTGAGTTATGAATTCCCAAATTTCCTTTGTTCATCAATGAATAAACGTGGAAGTTAAAAAAAAATCAGTGTTTATCTTCGAAATCACCACCACAATTCACAAGTGTTTCACTTGGTATTTTAGATAAAATTGTATGTGGTTATATTCAGATATACATCATCATCTGTTAGGATATAAAAGGTGTGGCCATATGCCATCAGGAAGGGATGCATCCCTGGTGCACCATGGTGATGACTAGGTTGTTGGAGAAAGGTGGTGAGAATGTAGGAGAAGGGATTCTGTTGTTAGTGTCTGAGTTAAAGCTTAAGTGGGGGGGAGATTGGGTTCAACAGGGAATCCCTTTCCCTCTCACCTGTTTACCTGTTTTCTCTCACATTCCTGATTCGATCCCAACTATTTCCAACCTTGACTTTCAACTCTATCACAAACAAGAGAATCCCTTTCCTCCCAATAACTCAAATCTTCTTTGTTGCATTTACCTCTATGTGACTTCCAATACTATTAAACGCAACGCTGCACTGCATACCATAGATTTTCCAAGATTACTAATCAGTTATTTTCCATGAACTTTCGCAAAAGAGTACACACAATGCTTGAAATATATTGGTTTTGAGTGCATGACACCCTTGGTGAAGAAATGATAATTTTTGAATATGCAATTTCATACAAATATGCTTTATCTATGCTATGCTATGGAGTTTCAAATAGGCATTCTTTAGCTTTTCTGTGCCCGCTCATGGTGTTAAGATTCATTACAACAGAGATGTATTACATTTAATGATCTCTATAAAAATTTCTTTTATAACTTTTTCCTGTGCTCGTTAATGTGGTCTTCTATTTTATGTAGAAGCACAGCCTAATTACCTAAACAGCAGGGAATCTTGAAAGTTTGTTGTCACAAGGTTGTCTGGGCAAGATTGGAATCTTGTTGAGCTCTTTTCATGAAAATGTCAAATACTACAGCAACTTTGTGACTAGATTCGTATTTTACTTTCATTGGACTGCTGCAATCTTACTACAACCCTGTCATTTCATTTTAAGCAGCATTGTGGCAGTACTGCAGTAAGGTTGAATTAATGATTGAAATTGTGTAGTAATATTGTGGCCACATTCATATGAAAGGCTTGACAATGAATGCAAAGCAAAATCATATGGATTATAATGATGAAGTTGCAGAGAAAAATAAAAATATGTGCAACATGTATAGGCCCATTTCCCAATTCTTGGGCCCTATTAATTTGTATCAGTACACTAGCACAGCTTCTCTCCTCTCATTGACCCTGGATAGAGAAGCAGAGAATGAATTTCTTTCATGGGAACCATTTTGCCTTGGCTCAACTGTGCCCTGACCCCATTACTTCAAAGATAATATTACCATTCTAAATCATGGAATTTTTTGGAACCCCTGTAAATAGTCATAATAAAATACAATTTTTTCCAAAACACATTGGCCCATGTGTCCCTTGGATCTTGATAAGCCTTTGGCTTATTTCAGGCTTTCCCAGGGGCCAAGCTACCAGAGTGTACACAATACCTATGACCAAGGTGGTACTCAAACCCACCGGTGGGCATGTTACTCACCAGATTTATCCAGTAAGTCCTTTTTTTAATTACCATAAAATGTGGTAATTCCCCCAAAATTGAGGAAATAGGATATTTGTATTGCCCCTGTACAATTAGGTGAACATATTCATCTTTTTTAAATAATGTACTGTATGATTGCCATGGCAAGGTCCTGTCACTATTCACACTCATAATTCACCATCTCAGATCTGCCATTTTTAAGACAATATTGGCAATCATATGGCAACATTGCTGTAGGATTCCCTGCTGCGTGGGTCAATATTTATCCTTTGTTCCTCTTTTTTTTATGAGAACTAGGGTACTTAGGCATCTAGAAAATCCTTGAGTTTACCCTTTGCCAGATTCAAGGGAAGGAAAAAGGCCAAATTCCCCTTTTGAATTTCTGCTTCAGTAAAAATTTTATCCATTGATTCCAATCCCTCATATTAATGGCATTGAACATATCTGCATGGTAGAGAGTCAATTGATATGATTTGCTTTTAACTGTTAACTTTGAACATTCTATTCTTTCAGAAATGAAATTACTATTTAGACTAGTTTGTTCCCATCCTATAAGTTTCTGATTGGAAGTAGATACATTAAATGCAATACTCACTAGAAAGAGCATCAATGGGCTATTTTACATTTGAAGGTCTACGGTAATGCCGACAGGATTTCATGTTACTACTACTTACAAACAAAGAATTTTCCCATAGAGGATAATGTAAAAAAATCATTAACTGTGAAATTATTATGCCTGATAATGGTCGATATTGTTTATTTATTTTCTTTAAGCATCTCCGCTTGCCCACTCAACGATATATTTCTGAAGTATGTTTTTCTGTAAAAATAAGCTTATTTTGCTGTTACTGTATTCTGATGATTGTTAAATTTGGCAGCAATTATGATGAAAACTAATATATTTTACATAATAGATTTTTGGATAAAATACTCTTACAACCTTGAAAGTTTCTTCATTTACTTATTCAGCTGTCACGAATTAAGTTTAACTTCCACCATGGGAAAAAGACAAGTGTAACTGAGCTGCTGTCTCCCATTTCTCACTGAAAATTAAGTAATTTTAAATCCCAATGCGTAAGAGGTCTTTTTGTCCTAACTATCCTTCGTTATCACTTCTCCATAATGGGTTAAAATACCACTAGTGGCAAAGGTTTTTATGAAATGGAGGGATTAATCTGTTCTACCCATTTCCATATAAGCACCAAAATGTTAATATGCGATAACAGTTGCATTAGTTTTCGCTACTCGAATATTGATCAATATTAGATGTGCTAATGGGCTGTGCAAAAGCAACTCCAAGTACAAACACAAAGAAATCAAAATTATTGGGTATTATGTTAAATTATATTCCCTATAGCTAAATTAGATTTATTAATTTTATTAAATTAATTCAATAAACTGAGGCGAGAAACAAATAAGTCAAAAGAATTGTGGTGGAAAGAGTTGTGTGAGGACATGGAGAGTCTACAGAGACAGGGTGAAATGGGTGAGCTGTACAGGAAAGTGAAAGAATTGTCAGGAAGTCAGAAAGGAAAATCTGCTCACACTATTTAAGATACATCAGAAAAAGTATAATTAGAAGCAAAGGAGATTTGAGCAAGATGGAAAGAATAAATAGTAGAACTATACAGTAAAGGCATTAGGCCAGTGAGCTTGGACATAGAAAGAGGAAATGATGACGAAGAGGATAGCTTAGACACAGGCATACTAGATTGTGAAATACGGAAGAGATTAAAGGAAATTAAATTGAGCAATGGCTGTGGGTGTAGGTTATATCCCTGCAGAATTATTAAAGAGTTTAGAAAAACATGAAAGAAAGCTTTTGTGTGGTCATTCACAGCACTTATGAGGGAGGAATGTAGTCAGAATACTTTGTTAGATCAGTATTAATTCCCATCCCAAAAAAGGGAAAAGCAACATTTGTGTGAGATACACCCTCACATACTGTTGTATGTGAGGGCTATAGGACAATTTTTTTGATTTCGCATGCAGAAAGGTAGTACTCAGGATCATTAATAAGAGGATGGAGAAGAAGTAAAATGATTACTTAGGAGAGGATCAGTTTAGGTTTAGGAGGAGTAGAGGCACATGTGACATCATAGCAGTAATCAGGTCATTGATAGAAAGAAATATAGAGAATAATCAGGATGCATTTGTCTGGTTAGAGGATATTGAGAAAGCATGTGACAGATTTAACTGGGAGTACCTAATGAAGGTATTGCAGAAGATAGGAGTAGACTCGAGGGATAGGAGACTTACCTGAAACCTGTACATGTCTCAGTCAGGCAGAACAGGTGAGCTGATGGAGAAACAGGGTAGGAAGTAGTAGGCTGGGGGGTGAGACAGGGTTGTCCATTACATCACTCGTGCTTTTCAACAAGGTGGAGGACATGGAAAGGGTACTGTGGGGAGGGCTACAGGTAGGAGTGAAAGTAAATGGGGAACTGATCAAGTTGGTCAGGTTTTCAGTTGATCAAGCTTTAGTTAGCCAATCAGCCAAGGGTAGCAGTCATTGGTGAGCCTACTACAGAGCAATAGGATATTAGAAGAAGAATCACATTAGGTAAGGAAGTTTTTCCAAGGAGGAGAGAATTGAAGAAAAGGGCTTTAGGCAAAATGCAAGGAAAAGACTGGTTAAGACGTGGATATGCAGCATGGTTTTGTATGGCTCAGATACTTGATTTTTGAGGAAAGATGAAAAGAGTAGGTTGGAGGCTTTTGAAAATTGGAGATGGAGAAGGATGGAAAAGGAGAAATGGACAGAAAGGAAATGGACACAAAGGAAAATGAATGACAAAGTACTGGGCATGGTATATGGAGAGGAGAGAGTAAGATTTTCGGAGAAATCCAAAGAAGCCAGGAAAAGTGGATGAAGGGTGTATTGAAAGAGGCAATGGATTGATTAAGACAGTGATAGATAGGGGAGAATGTTGGATACGAAAGGTAGGGGGAGGAAAAGATTAGGAAGGTTGGATGGAATGAAGGGTGGCAGAAAATATGCAGAAATGAAGAAAGGTTTATCATAGGGATGAGGTCATGTGTCCATCAGAAACCTAGCCTAACCAGTAGATTACCATTAATAAATAAATTGAATTAATTAATTTAGAAGAAATAGAAATTAGTTACTAAAACTTACGAAGCTAGATAATGAATTCCTTTTGGCATAATGCCTGTAAAATGTTGCAACAATAAATAAAATCAACATTTAACCTAAGGAGGTTAGTTATCTGGATATTTTCCATTGATTTCTGGTAAAGCACCAAGCATCAACCACAATTGAACTCAGGTAAAGCACCAAGTTCCTTTATTTGATTTTAATATCTTGCTCTATATAGTAATTATGTACACCTACATTCTTTGAATGGGTTATTTGAGAATTGTCCACACTTATTATCAGCCAATATCTTCACTTTAATAATAAGATCAAAAGGCCCTAAAAACTCTCCTGTAGTGAGTCGAGGAAAACCACTTGAATCTCTGTATTCACAAATGCAAGTCATTGAAAGCAATTGATAAATCCACTCATATCAGGCTTTTACTGTTACACTCCTGAGATAAGGTAAGTGCCTATTATCTCCTAGATAAGAGTTGCTGTTTCTCTGATAGTGCACCCATAAAAAGTCGAATTGTAATGAAAAGGACAACTTGGTCTGCAAATCTAATAGCCACATGAGCATTCTTATCATTTTATCTTTCCTCAGAAAACATACTGATAATACAATTTCTCTCTCAGTTACCATATATTTCTTAATTTTTAAAATGAAATATTGAGAATACAATAGGCAAAATTTGTTGTAACACAAATGGAATTGCAATTGAATGAGAACCTATTCTGTTATAAAATCCAAAGCAGTTACACAATAAATAGGACAAAAACAAAAAAATGGCAAATTAACCTTCCCTCAAAACCTTCTACTTAGCAATTTTAAAATTGCCAGAATACTGATCAAAGAGAGAGTAAAATGTTACATGAAATTAAATACTTACCAAATTCCTTCTTCATTCATCCTCTTCTTCTTGAACCAATAGCAATGATCCTGAAATTTGAAGAAAAAAATGCATAATCAGTTCAGGATTTGCTTGCATTATTCTAAAATTTATATATATATATATATATTGGCAGAAAACCAATGATACTACTATTATTACCACCAGAATGTGTAATAAGAGTGTGGACTAACATGGACAATTTTGTAGAGCAGACCTTACCCAGAGATGTCTGGTTTCAATGCTTCATGACTAGGTAGAATATATTGGTATGTGAGCTACTTGCACCTTACATGATGAGACCCAATACCAGCGATATACCAAATTGACAAAGTTTGTTCTTGGATTTATTAGACATTCAGTTTTTTATGCCCATATTCATCACATTTCAATGCATTTATTCATTCATATGGTGCACAGATGGCTTCAGTGAAATGAAAAATTAAAGGCTGGTATGAATAGAAGAAACCTACAAAATCTTCCCCTCCCCCCCTTTTCCACTCCCAGAAAACTCAGAATGGGACCGCAACTGTTAGAATGGGGGCATGAGATATAAGGATGATGCTAAGAACAGGGAAGTTCAAAAATATTAAGAGAGAAGCAAAGATAGGGATTATAGGTATGCTAGTTTGGGTCAAGTGAGAGGGAGGGACAATGGAGATTACTGGTGTGATATTTACAGAGTAATTTATAGCATGGAGAGGAGAGCGATGTGAAGTAGCCATAGTACTGAATGGGGAACAGGGGAAACGGATAGTGAATATGGAGCAGATGTGTGATACAATTTTATTGTTAGAAATAAAAGCAGACCTAACCGTTCTAGAAGTAATATAGGTGTACATACAGAAAATCTGTCACCAGGAGGAAGAAGTGGCTTGTCTGTATGATATATTAGAAGAAATAATTGGGAATGTGACGGGAGGGAAACAAATGATAGTAATGGAGGGTAAGAATGTAAAGGTGAAGGATGAGAGAGGTGTATGGATATGGTGAAATAAGTGATCACAGAGAGAAAGCAATGAATTTTTACAGAAGAAAGGGTTTGGTTTTTTTTAACAACTGGTTCATACACTATCACTGCCATACATAGAAAATAGATGGAAGAAATTGGCTGATGTCATATACTGGATTTATCAGCATTTAACATGCACTTGTTTTCCTAAAATTTAAGGCTGAAATTATACCTGCATGCTACACATACACACTACTCTTTTATTCAAACTTAATTAAATATATAGGAGCATATTCATTTTTAATTCAGTAAAAAACATATTTTTCAAGTCTTTCATTTGGAAAGTACCTCTTCCCTTGAAAAGAATGTCTTTTCATGGAACTTGTTAGCTCCTGAGTCTTTCTTTTAAAATTTTAGTTTTTTACTTAAGCTTCCTTTAAAAAATTAGTGTGCATGTTATATACTGATAAATAAGGTACATATATATGCATATTACATCATGATTAGACATAGAGTCAGGAAGAGCATCATCAACTCACACAGCCTCCCACGGACAGATTTTAATTTGGATCTTAATTTAATTTCCATGATATGTATTCAATGAAAAAGGTTAAGAAGGGTATGAGGATGGGAAAGTGGAATATTGAAGCTTTTATGGGAGAAAAATTAAGAAAAACCATTAAAAATTACATAAAAATCTAAGTGAGAACAAAAGGAAGGAAAATATTGAGGAAAAGTGGATAGGGCTTAAAAACATAATAGAAAGAGTAGCAAAGGAAAATATATAGATGGCAAACAAAAAGTGAATTGAGCACCCATGGATCATAGAAAGTACTGTTAGGGGGATGGAGGATGCATGTTTGAAAGAGTAGTTCACAGTGATATTGAGCTATTTCAGGGAAAATGAAATGCAGAAGTGCTCTACAAAAACTGTGAGAATTTTCAGGTTAAAAAGGAAAAACTATATTGGCCACATAATATAACACAGGAAGGTTATTAGTGGACCAAATAAAATTCAGGGAAGGTGTCAAGAGTACATAGAGGAACCTTTTGATAAATAGAATAGGCCAGCTAGCTCCAAGATAGAAAAGGATTTTGATGTGGAAACAGATAACCTGGATCCATGAATACTAGATAGCAAGACAGAAGTATCATTATGGGAAATGGAAGTAAATAATGCAGTAGGATATATAGATAATACTCTAAGAATTACTCTAAGAATTACTAAATAGTTCAGAGAAAAATGAAAGGAAGAGATTTTTGGACTTATAAGTAGAATTTAAGGAGAAGGAACCTGACCAAAAGACTTCATTCGATAAACTTTGATCTACATGTATCCTAAAAAAACTCTCCCCATGGACTACAACCTTGATGAGGTGGTAGGACTTGCATGTTCTCATGACCCCTAGAGCAAGTGCTTCTGGGAGATAGGAAAATTGCTCCCTGTAGGGCCACCCATACCAGATAGGTCAAGAGGTAGGAGCCAGGCTTTAAGTAGTCAACATAATGCTTATTCCTGGTGTGGGGGAGACAAGGCCTCCACAGTTGTCATCACACAATATCCTTCCACAGCAGAAAAGAAGACTCAAAAGAGAAATGAAACTATCTGAATAGGGATTTGGAATTTTAGGATGATGATGAGGACAGGGAAGTTAGAAAACATTAAACTGGAATGGTGAAATGGAAGGAAAGTGAGGATTATTTAAGCAATAGTTACAGTGTAATATTCAGAGAAGAGGAAGAGAGCTAGTGTGTAGTAAAAATTCTAAAAAATTCTACACAATACTCCACAAGCCACCGCTAGGGTGTGTGGCAGGAGGGGGGCGAGTGTTGTGTTACTAGTCATTCCGGCTTTTTTTTTATATCTTGTTAGGTTGTCTCGTTCCAGCTAATT
>LYUA01003432.1:25112-37233 GCA_002093875.1 Calopteryx splendens
TATTATAACACATGTAATTGGGGTTACCTGTATGTGTTAAATAAATTATTAGGAATAATTTATTATAACTAATACATGTTTAAAACACCACAAAAAACGTAAGTACACATGGAAAATCCTGGAATATAATCAAGAATATATCAAATATATTATATAATGGTTAGGCACAGATTTAGAAATAGCATCATCAATTCTTCACCATCAAGCATCAATTCAGACGTCAGAGTTCATATTTAGTTGCAAGCAAACGATTTGGGAAAAATTAGATGGGAATTTTAAGGAAGGAGAGAAGTTATTGTCATCGTCGGTTAATTCATTGCAAGTTGCTTTTCAGCATATTCTCCCCAACAGTTAGGAGGAGGACAATCCAATACTCGCTCTCTCTCTCTTATCCCATACACTGCATATGGCTTTTATGCTATTTTAGGAGCACAGTCAAGAGCAAAATAATTAATAGTCTAAGATTCTGTACATGATTTGTTGACAGCTCTGCAATACCCTAATCACCCCAGTCAGAAAAACCACAAAAGAGATAGTCTTTGATCTAATGCATGAAATCAGAAATGTTTTATTAGATATACATTTTTAATGGAATTTTTTTATTGTAGAAATATCTATTTAATGGAAATTAACACTCATGAAAATTAAAATAACAAAATGAATAAATGGTATTCAAAACATACAATAAAAACAAACATCAATTATAAAAGCCTTGGAAATAATACACTTTTGTCATGCCAGACTATTTATCACCTTTTACCAGGCAAGAATTGATGATAGCACTTAGCACCGAAATACCACATATTTGTTGTATATCGACCCCTGATTTCATCATAGCTCATTGCGGAAAAAAATAAAAACCTATTTTGCTCCCACCAATCAGTTTTTCTTTTTTCTCAGATTTCTACTTTGGAAAATATCCAGTTTCTGCACCACTGCCTACTTAGAGTTAAACATTTTCCAGTCTACTAGTATTGCAAGCTCTCAATAATCTGTGGTTGGTTTTTTTTAAGGCATGCTGTGCACACAGTTGTTATTTTCTGCAGTTTTTATACAATTTGATACAAGATGATTTCATTGTAACATTTTTGAGAGTAAAATTAACTATAAAACACAAACAATACAGTAATTATGGCATGCATTCATTAATGCATTGCATCCTTCCAACACTTTTGTAAAAAAACTGAAAACCGCTATTTTTGTGTTAATTATATAAACATTAAGTTTTGACAAAAACCTATTCCAAGTAGAATTCTTTAAAGGTCTTTCAGTGAAAAAAGTTTTTTAAAAATACATCATATATATGGTAGGTACCTCACACAAACAGTTTTTAGATATTATTAAACATCTATGCTCCTTTAAAAACGTTAAAAAATACCTAAATATTCCTTGGGAATTTCACTTGCAAGGAAAACATGAAGATAAAAAAATTTCAACAATAATTCTATAAAATTGAATAAATAATTTTCAATAAATAACCAGGAATGACTAATAGTGACCATGAACATGGCTAGAGCATTTTATTTCAATGGCCATATGCTAAAATAACTACAAGGATATTTTCTCATGCTCAAATGATGATCTTCATTACGACTAGGGAAGCCTGATTTTTGAAAGCCTTTTTAGGCTGCTGAACATTCATAATGAAATGTCCCTTTTACCTGTCCAACTGATGTAAAAAAATCCTAATTATTTCAAATACATTGAGCTAAAGGACCCTTTAAGAGGATAGCTTTTCAGTGGCACTGCTGGAAGAGCGCGATTCCTCCCTTTCTTTCTTTTTAATGCACCACAGCAAACAGTACACAACGTTTTCTTGCATGTGTGATTGAAACTATGTTCCCCAAACAGTGCATCCTGAGACGTTCCCTCCATAACCAGAAACACCATGCAAAGCAAGCCTTCAGCAAAAGCATTTATCATAAGACGATCTACTGAAATTCCATTTATTTTACAGATGTCAACTCAAAAGGTCATATAAAATATTAATATCAAAATTAATCGATTGTTATACTGAATCAATTTGTTAAAATAGTCTTTTTACAATTTTATAAAAATTTTCAACCACCCCATCCTTAATAAAACTTTAGTATTTTAACATGCTCAATAGAATATTAATAATTGGTAAGCATAACCAATAAAAATGGCTGGCTACATACCAATTAACCTTTAGAGTGCTTAGCATTTCTTGCTGTAGTGAATCCTGCCTAGCACAGCAGTGTTGGACTTTTAAATTTCCCCAGGACATCTGAATTTTTAAAGCATTTAACACTGTTCGAAAATATATTATATTTCACAAAGTAAAAGTGATAAAGCATTCAAATAAAAGTCATCATTTAGAAAAATATATTGCCAACATTTTAAATATATCTTTTTTTGCAAAAGGAAACAGTGAATGAAGAAAAATTCATGTTGTTTAAAGGAAAATACGAAATGCAAGTAAGCGTGGCTAGCATTGAGGGTACTGTCTGGTCTGCACACACACACACATATGCGCATGCATAGCGCTGGTGGCACCATTTTGCACTTGCGCATATATGCGTTCATAGCACTGAAAAGGATAACAGCAAGCCAGCAATTAAAAATTATAGTTATATAGGTACGTATCAAACAACACCACAGAGTAAAGACCGTAAGAGTAAGAGTGCTATGGACTGCCCATACCAAAGATGCTACATACATTGATGCAGGTATCATGCTTCTTGAGAAGAGCAAAAACAATTGAATAGGGTAAATAACAAAACACTGCTGTGTATTTCACAAACATTATTGTGAAATATACATTGCTGCTTCAAATAGCTGAAGAATAAGACAGCTGCTCCAATGAAGAAAACATAGTGCTAACCAAAATACAAGTAGAAGAAGCCATAAAGTCACTCAGAAATAGGAAATCTCCTGGACAAGATGGAATTTATAATGAACTACTTAAGTATGGAGGCAACTGCTTACATCAGGAAATTCAGAATATGATGATCAAAATCATGGCTTATCAGGAGAGACCACATGAATGGAAAACGGGTATTCTAATCCCATTGTTCAAAAAAGGTGAGAGAAAAAATCCTGAAAACTACCAAGGCATCAATCTCCTAAGTAACTACAGAATTTAAATTGCTGACAAAAATAATTACAAATATATCAAAGAAAAAAATAAACTGCAAGGATGCATTAGAGGTGGGAGATCATGTAATGATGCAATCTTTATAATAAGATAGACTGTTGAAAAATCTCTTGAATTCAGCATTCATGCATTTCGTGGATTTACAAAAAGTATTTGATAACATTTGACTGAGTGATGAAACCAGATCACTCAAGAAAAGAGGAATATCTTGGAAATTAATTACACTAATATATCCAAAATATATACAGGAAACAAAATAATAATCAAAGATCAAGAAGCGCTATCTGAAGACATTGATATCAACATAAGGGGGTCAGGGAGGGGAGATTCTCTAAGTGCGTTTTCTGTTTAATTTAATAATGGATGAAACTATTGAAACAATAAAACATATGAATGGTACAGAAAGGGTAAACATAAAATCAACACCATATGCTACACAGACGATTAAGTATTGATAGCAGAGTACGAAGATGATCTTCAAAACTCATGAATGCAAGGGTTTACAATATCTACAGAAAAAACAATAAGTAAGACAATATCTCTCTTCTATCTCTATCAGCTTCTGTTAAGATGCAATTTAGTAGTCAAATATAAACTAATAGAACAGGTAACAAAAATTAAGTGTTTAGGTTTAGTGAGAGTGACAAGGAATGGGATGTCACGGTAACAAAAGAACGGATAGCAAATAGAGCAATTAGAATTTCTGGCTACTTAACACATAGCATATGGAGCAATAAACACTTAACACAGGAAACAAATATAGAAATATAGAAAAAAATTATAAAACCAATAATTACATAGTCAGTGGAAACAGAGAATAAGACATGATGAACAAAATAACAGATGGAAACCGCAGAAATAAAAGTACTAGGAAAAATCAAAGGGAAAATGTTGGGGAGTTTAGAAGAAATTTTCACTTTGCTATTTCCACACACGCTATCGTATCCTACAAAGGGAAAATGCTCAGAGATAGAGAAAGGAGTGAAAAGATAAGAGGGATAAAATAGAAGCAATTGGAGAATGGGTTATAAACAGAAGAAGAGTGTGGAAAAAGCATAACTATGGACAGGATAGACAACAACAGAATAGTAAAGATATGTAGAGATAGTATTCCCGATGGGAAAAGAAAACTTTGAAGACCGAGGTAAATATGGAATGAAAAGCAAATGCAAATGACAAAAGAACAGGCTAGCAGCCTAGGCTGAAGCAAGAAGACGCAATGCTGTTTAGTATCTATAATTGTTTCGAGAGGTTTAACCAGATGCCATAGATAATTATATTTATTTTTGTGTATGCGGCACTTATCTTTAGATTCTCCTTGGCAATAAAGTAAAATTATGAATGCTCCTAGTCTAGTCATCAAACTTAGATTATTTTTTGTGCAGTTGATACTTTCAAAAGTACTGACATCATATTATTTACAAGCAATTTAAATAAATCTTAGTTATGCAGCTAAATCTCAGCCAAATTTCAACCATCCAGCCTACTCATTGTCTGTTAGGATTTCCTACCTGTATAGCAAGCGACAGAGAGAGAAAGAATGGCATTTATTTCTAAAGGTGATAATAACCAAAGCACGGACAAAACATTACACCATGACGAGTCCATTTCCCTCTAAACTGCCTCGATATTTTGTTGTCTCGTCAACATCTTCCACTGCTGAATTGTCGAGAAGTGTAACCTGATCTCACTATCCTTGGCCATGCTCAACCCTCATGAGAAATACCCGAGCTTCCGCTCACAGTATAAAGATCCAAGGTGAGTCAAGTGGAGATAGAGCTCTGAATATAACTCCAAACTAAATTCCTTCAACACTAGAGACCTACCTTAGGGTGTTCCAAACTATATCAATGCATAGAGTGCTTTTGGTGTAGGCAGTGAGCACTCTACATGGTTTTTACTCTATGGTAACGCATTACTCAACTTTTTAATCAACCAAAATTGCCTTAATCAAGCATAATTCAACCAAAAGGACTGAATGCTTTATACTATAGAAAGACCAACATTATTTAATTAGTGAACATGATATCAATGGCCAATACTCCTCTTCAAATACATTAATCTATTTCTCAAATGATTTCAATTAAATCACCATCTATTACAGTGAGAGAAAAAATTACTAGAAATAAATCCAGTAAATCTTTTGGTCCATTATGACAAAGCTACAAGTTAACTGACTATTCCACTGAAAATGGTTATTAAGGTAATTAAAAATTTCAAAATCACATATTGTGAAATAAACACAGCTTAGTATTACAACAAATTTACAGCCACTAAAAATTACAGAGAATAGTAAATTGACTCATAGGTTTGAAAAAATGGACCCCAGACATTAGATGTGATGCCACTGCACACTCAACACTGGCTCCAACTCTCATCAGTCACTACATCAAGTGGGACCACACTGAGAACTGCAGCCAAGTGGTGAAAATCACCACCAGGGGCGGGGAGGAAATATGAGACACCAATCGGCAAGCTGTTGATCCAGCAGTTGAGCCCTCAGCAGATCCAGGGGTTCTTTCACTTTGGCTGTTTTGTGTTTGGGGACCACAAGAGAACAAGCAATCAGGGCCCTTGCTGTCTGCATTGCATACATCACAGAGGTTGCTTTTAACAGGCTTGTAGAAAACTCGAGCCTTCCGAGCTATTTGAAATAAATGATTGAGAACATATTAAAAATCAAATCTATCCTGCAAGTTAGAAAAACCATTCACACTCTTCCACATGGACAGTTTTTCCATCTACCTAATCTATTAAAAAAAATTTTAAATCAATAACAATAAAAAGTTTCACATGGGTCTTCAGGTAAAAACTTTCTTTACATTGTAGGTTTCATTTCCAGTAGTATGGAAGCAATTACCTTATCTTATATAAATACCCCACAGCAATTTGTGAAGCACCAAATAGGTGACAACATCCATGAACAGACACCATTGGATTCCAGAACTTATATATGCTCAACTAATATACATATTTAGTTGATCCACAAGGTAGATTAACCTCTAAACACCAGATTAAAATGCCCAAAGAGCTTCCTCGCTGTCAGATTTATTTTGGAATTAAAATTTTTCCTGCATCGGCTCAGGAATATGCTTATATTGGGTATTTAATTTTGCTATATAATGGATATTTAAATTTGATGAGAAGGCAGAGAATGTCACACTGGCGGTGTTGGGGCTGAGTGAAGAGGAAGAGGGTTAACCCTAATCTATGGGATATTCTATTCTCACATGTCCTGCAACATTATATTCTGGGGTACATCTGGAATGGCTCCTCCAACCGATCATACTCCCACAATCACAAGGCAAGTTTTCTATTCACTTGGCACAATCCGTATGGTTCTCAATCATACGGATTGTGCATGCATACGTGTGCATCATCTGTATGATTGAGAATCATATGGAAGTGCATGCAGTTGCGTGCATGAAACTCCTCCGTATATTGTGCATGCATATGTGTGCATTTATTCGGAGGGATGACAATCATAGAGTGGAATACAGCCTTAGAATGAGAACCACAACATTGGGCAGTAGGGAGATGGACATTAGAATTCGTAATAAACTGCCTGTGGGAATAAAATGTACAAAATCAAATAGGGTTTCTAAGTCATGTTAAAAGAATTTCCTTGGTGACAAGGTATATTATTTTCTAGATGATTATTTATGCAATAAAATATTATCCCATTATTGTACTTATACCTGTGCCTCACATGGCCATTTGTTTCCTATGCTTTTCTTTACTTTTTTGAAGATTGATTCTACTGACGTGTCTTATATTAATTATTATAACATGATCTCTAGACAAATAAAATTATTATTATTACATTCTAATCCAGTTTTATTTTAAATTTATAAGGTACACAAAAAATATTAGTTTCCCTGGGCCTTAAATTGCATCTGAAAGACCCTTAAGACAGGTATCAATCTTTTTCGGGGTTGAGAGATATGTATTGCTTCCCTCTCCAAAATATCAACTATGTACTGACAAAAAGACAATATCAATTTACTCACTCATATCATAGTAGTCATAAACCATCACTGGCACAGGTTTATTCCAAGCTACTCCGTGAGTTTTATAAGCTGACACTGTTGGACAATATTCCTTTTTGCCCATCTGAAGAAATGATTTGATAGAAAAAATATATAAGGTACTGAATTAAAAAAGTACTCCAAACTTACATGTAACCAATATAATACCTATAATAATAATAATAGGACTTTATTCATCTACTGCTTAGCATTAGCTATGAAGGATGTTGTCATAAGTAGCACAAATACAATAGAATTACAATTACAAATAAAAATGCACAACAGATGTAAAAACTGGTGGTTGTAAAATCCAATTCAAAATATTCCTCTGTGGAGTAAAGAGATCTATTTATTAACCATTTCTCTAAAATTGATCAATGTTTTTTCATGCCAACATTGCTGGCTGATTTTGACAGCATGTAGAAATATTTTAGACAACTACTCTCAGATTTAAAGGTGTTTTCTAACCTACATCGGGGAATATTCAGGTTGTATTTAGCACTAGTATCGTGATTTTATATGTCAGCCCTTTAGGAATGGACATTAATGATTTCCTTAACAGACAATAGAGAATAAAATATATACAAAGTAAACACTGGCATGATTCTTAGATTAATAAAGAGTGGTCTACAATGCTCAAGAGGACAGAGGAGTTAAACAGAACTCTGACCACCTTTTTCTTTGTTAAAAGTAACAATGACCTTCAACCTTAAATTACATACATCCATGGAATTCAACCAGGAAGTTGGTTCAAATGGTTCAGAGCATAGCACACGCTGAACCCAGCCTTATAGGTAAATGTACATAATTCGTACATCGTATTTATTAGGGAGACTTTTCCCTGATTTTGGTCAGCAGGAAAGTTCCGGTTAGCCAAAAAATAGAACCACTAACATTTTAGATAGGGCTGTCCAGGGACTTGAACCCAGGATCCTCTGATCAGTAGCGGAACACAAATAACAATGGGTGTAAGGGTTTTTTGATTTATGATTTAAAGATTAGTATACTGAAAAAGTGGAGCAGTTTTCTTAGTCATAGTCCGTTACAGCAAAAGGGGAAAATGTAATTTCAAAAATCACTTCCATTTCACTACACACATATAATTTTGACATTTTATGAGTTCATTGCCTCAAAAAATTATACATAAAATTTGTCTAAGGTGGAATCGCAAGGGACGCAATCGTGTATTCCTGGCATGAGCAGGGTTTCCTTTTTAGGCTTCAGGGAAAACAGTGGACACATTAAGATATTTTAAGCATATACACATTATCAGTTTTGTTAGCCTTAAGAGAAGGAAACTCACACAACCATAGCATTTGTTACTTATTCAAAAAATAAAGAGAACATGCATAGGTAGGACTAAATTTATTGTGTTTCTTTCTTCAACCATTAAAAACCTGAAGCCCATAGATTAGAGTTGGAGATAAGTGGCTAAACAAATACACTCTCAGGTTACACAATATGTGCAAATATTTGAATAATTAAATTATTTGAATAATTAAATTATTTGAAGAAACTGTTCATTTTGAATTGTAGATATTTCTTAGGGAATTTAAAAAAACCTGGTCTGATTGTCCAAAAGTAGACCAGCACACCCTAGTTCCCCCTTCCCTTTCCCCACCTCCCCTCCCTTCCAACCCCCTTTCTCCAATCTCAACGTCACAAGAAAGAAGGGACTGTCAGTCTATGGCTGACGAAGGCTGCAAGAAGCAGCCAAAAGCTTCTGCCAAAAATGTGTCGTTTTCAGTGTGACTATGTTTATTGTGTCCATTTGTGTCGTCCAATCACCATACTCATTGCTCATCTGAGTTATTTATTTATTTGTGTGTGTGTGTACTAAATATAAATATATATACACTAAATATTTAGCACACACATACATACTTGAAAACGTGAAAGGAAAATAAGGAAGTTTAAACAAGTGGGCTTGAGCTTAACAAGGCGGCCTGGCTAAAAGTCAACTGTGAAGGAGTTTTGAATCCTTGCCCTCACTATGTCTTATATGTCTATACTATGTACCTGGTCAAAGTAAAGAGAGACAGCATTCCCACCGCTCAGCATCTCTACTCTCTTGACACTAGGAGAAACCCTTAGGCTTGGCAAGGACTCCACATCAACATGGAATCCACTGGGTAGTTTGACTTCCATCAGGGCCATGTTACTCATATTTCCTCCCACAAATCTAGATTTAAAAAAAAGAAATTATGCTATCCTAAGTAAGGGGAAGTAATTTTGTTATTTTTTCAGCTAGAATTAAAAACAAATGTTAGTAAACAGAAATTGTAATGCAAGATTAGCATATCATTATTAATGATAACAATCAGCATATTAAATTTATTCTAAGTGTGCAGCCACAGGACATTATTTAATTAGTACAACAGGTTTGACCAGTCAAGTGAACAGCTGTAAAACAGAACTGAAATGTCAATATTTTTATCATTGTATATGCAGACAAAAAAACTATTTTCCTCAAGAATATGTGTGCTAGTATTCTTAGGCAGTGCACATTCTTTCTGAATCCAAGTTAACTTTCCAACAAGTCTTCAATATTCCCTTTAATTCTTCCCCTGATTACATGATTTAATAGCATAATAAAATATTTTGATTTAATTTTTTAATATTTTACAAGCAATTTTGGTTACCAATCCTTATTCAATAAATATTTTCTTTTTTGTATACTCTAGTGAAAACTCAAATATTTTATAACCGGTTAGAGACTACAAATAACCATATTTATTGCATGCTGTATCACAGAATTAGAATATGGATAATGTCGGCTAGTGTTATGGGTTGCACAAACAGGTGAAGTCAAACAAAATAGGCACTGTAGATACAATGTGAGTGCTCATAGTGTATTGGAGGCATTGGTTTTCTTTTTTCCATATATTACATCCATAAGAACATCATCCACATCCTCCTCATCAATCACTTTGAGGTATCTTTCATCCCATGTGACATCCTTCTTGGTAGCCCCCATGGTGGGTGGTGCTCATGAGAGAGCAATCATTTATCAGAGCCTCTCTCAATCATGAATTGATCAACTACATTACCAAGACTCTTTCATCCACTGAGTAACAGTATTTACGTCTGTTTACTTTGGATTGCCTACCAGAAACTAGATTACAAGAACGTGCACCGGAATTTTCTAACATTTTCACTAGGTCTCTGTTTATGAAGAGGAACAATGGGATGAGCAAATTCAAAGCCTAGCAATGCTGGATTTTTGTTCATAACAAAATGAGACAAGGTCTAAAGGAAGATGTTCAGAGTATTGGGGCAGGAGGGGCTGGGACCAAAGAATAGCAACACAACAAGCTTATCAGCCACAGTCAGGGAGCATGCGCGGTGACAGAAATTTTGGGATTTGATGAGTGCTCTTGTAGTCCCTAAAATCTAATACAGGTGTGCCTATATATGGGGACTGACAAAATTAAATTATGTTAATATAAGTTGCAAGGTCATCTAGTATATTTTCATAGCTGATTATGAGAAAAAGACAAAATATTTCCCACTGACTACATATTTTATTTGCAGGAAGATGACCACTCTTGCTCCAGTGGATCAGATACTCTAGTGAAAATATCAGAAAATTCTGGTGCACATTCTTTTACTGTTCCAGCTACTCTCTAAAAAGAATGCAGAGGTGATTTTGTGCCAACTGACAGTACTGTCAGTTGTCATAACATCCTCAAGAGGTTAAAGTAGACTTTGCACATTATGCATTCATTTTTTCAACCCTAATTTCAAATTCATATCACACAGAACAACAATTTTGTATACATTTAGCATTTCATTGCTATGCTGAAAACCAAACGCTTTACAAAAAATAATAAAGGGACAGTTTTCAGATTATTAAGAGAGGATTAATTTGTTTCTTAACATCTATTAGTAAATTATGAACTTTACTTTTGACAGTTGTTTAAGGCCAGGATAATTCTGATAAAGGACTATTTCAAGAGCAATTGACCATTCGTACACACATCCATTACTAAACGAGCACCATATGATCCGAGAAGTGAGAGTGAGGGGAGGGGGGTTGGGCTGTAACTAAGGAGTTTTGACCAAAATTGAGAGAATACCCAGAGCAGACGGAGAGTTGGAGGTGGAATACATTGGAATTCTTGTCCACTTGTGGGTCAAGGGTAAAGAGAGGCCATGCTCCAGTGACATTGAGGTTGTACTGATACGACAGCTGCACCACGGCAATGCCACTCCCTTTCACTTCCACCATGAACCCTCGAGCCTTCGGAGGAACCTAGTCAAATGGAATGATCAAAATCTCAGAACAGAGTACATCAGGAAAAAGACAATAATAGCAGCAAATTTAAATTAAAGTTTGAACATTAAAAAAAATATATTCCTAATAATATGTTTACTGGAGTTGATTAATTTGTATTTCATTAATTTCCACAACTGGTCCACATTGAAACTCAGATGACACACTTTCTTCTACACATTCACGTGCTTTGAAATTTATTTAGGAGTAAAATTAAAACCATTTTAAACTATCAGCAACACTTACATGAGCTTTCTGTACTACCAGTGAATTTTCTCGAGTAAGATGCATGGCAGGCAATGTCTCTTTTTTCTTCGTGTGTGAGAAAACAACAGAAATATCGATGCCATTTGGTTGTATGATTTCCCCTAACTTTGCCAGTGCAGATATTCCAATTGTTGTATCCTGGAATTGTGGAAATAAAATGTTTAACAAAATTACTTAAAAGAGCAAGAAACATGTGTAGTTATAAACCATAACAGGTGGATCTTACAGCAAAAATAGCAGAATATTTTCACAAATGTTTATGCTCAGAAACTGTGTGCCATGTATGACAGTTTGAATGGGATTCAGTCAATAAATCAAAGTATACTTTTAGTAATACATATTGCTTAATAGAATTTATTTAGAATATTGAGGGTCTTCTTTTATGAAATTTATTGTTTCAGGCGTAACTTTATGGAATTTGCACAACATTAT
>LYUA01003435.1:10585-20631 GCA_002093875.1 Calopteryx splendens
CTCTTGTTCCCAGATTTTGCATATTTCCATCTTCTCGCTGAGAGACATGTAGTGTTATTCCTTCTGCTTCGTTGTCTTCAGTTTGACCTAGTTTACGCAAAGAAACATAAACAAAATACAGCGATAATCACATTAATAGCCCAGAGGTGTAAAGTTATTCTTTATTTCCCCTTTTCTGATATCCAGTGAGTGTGCAAATCCAGTGAGTACAAATTGTTGTTCGTTCGGAGGTTTCCGTGCCGTGGAATCGATGAGCCCTGAGCATGATTCCTGGGATAGCACCGCGTTCGTCGGCTCGGATGGTCAGCAGTTTTGCTGGAATTCCCGCTGGCGTCTGTCTCCAGGTGGAAGGTCGAATTGCTGCAGTTTCGGCCGTCTTTATTTACAGAGGTCGTTTTGTCTCGTTGCTGCTCTCCGATTGGTTGGTTGGCGGAGAGTTCTTTTCCACTCACTATGCCGTGCCGTGGATACCCCGTCTTCTCGGTTTCCAGGCATTTTTTTCACTTCCAATAGCCTCCGTTGTTAATCTGGGGACGTATCGCTTCTCTTTGGCGATTACTCGCATTTCATCAAATTGTGTTAGGTGCCCTGGTTCCCTCCACGCCTCTTCGGAGACGGCGGATAACCTGTATTGTTTTTTCACTGTATCTCTCGGGTGCTCTTTCATTCTGACAGGCTCTCTATCTGCGAGTATCCCCGATCCATGTAAGGCTTTCCGCAGGAGCATGGCACTCGGTATACACTTTGTGGAGATTTTTCTTTGGGTTTCGTCAAATTACAACAACAAAGTTATATCATTTTTCCATTGTCATATCCTTGTGTATTTATTTTTCAACTGCCGCATTAATTCATTGTTTTATGCATGCACTTCTGTTCCTGTGACTCTGGCTGATTTGAAATAAAAAGCCTTAGATTTCACTTATTCCTATAGAGTAGTATGGTTGTTTGTTATGGTTATGGTTGGTTGGTGGTATATTGTTGTTCTTATCATCATTTATAGGCTTATTTCATGCTCATGCATTCGGAGAGACTTAGGAAATGGTCTAGTTACATATAATGAAGGTGAACTGAAATGCTTAATGATATTTTATGCACATATATAATAGCGTAGCAATATGCTGTAAATGTATTGAGGAAACATCAAGGCCTGATCATTTCAATGAATGGCAAAAACTGGAAGCAAACATTGATTTATTCCTTCAGAAGGCAAGGTTGTTCTGGCGATTGGAGAAATTGATACTTGTGATTACTTTGATACCCTGGTCTGTAGGGTGGCATTTGGTGCTCTTAGTCAAATGAAAATTTGATTAGCTACCTACTGATGAGAATTTTTAAATGTATATATGCGTGTGTATAAATGTTCATATGCTCTGTCCTTTTTTGTGTACTTCCCTTTTTATGAAATATTCAGAGTCTCTTAAGTGATTGATTGATTCTTCCCTTTATCACTATTCACTCATTACTCATTTGTGTTACCACGACCTTCTTCTACTATTACAGAGCGCAGGGCTCAGGCTGAATCTGGTGGAGTGAGTTTTACATTTGGTGGTTCGGCAGGTAATGCAAAAACAGTGGAGAGAATGTCAGAATTGTGGAGGATTTAAACCATATGTCAATAATGAACGTTTTCATGGGAAATCTACCTAATATTTATTCTAATAATAAGAGGAAAGAGGTTACTCGTTATATAATTATATGTTTCTCTATTGCTGAATATCTCTCTTTTGTGTTTGTGTGTGTGTGTTGCAGATGGCTCTTTCTTCTCCCGGAAGCACTACTTGGTGGAATGCTTTTTATCTCTTTTATCCTCTGCCAAGAAAGCATTCGTTTTAAAATATTTATGTATATCCCTGTCATTACACATGTTGTTATGTACTTCATTCCCACTGCATTAAGTTCAGTCCTTTATAAATTTTCCATCTGCAAAGATTGCATCATTCATTTATCATCTTGCTAATTTGCATCAAATTAGGCAGTAACTCACATCCCATATATGTTTGACCCATAAAAATTTACATGGTAAATTCAATTGATGATATTTTGTATCCTTATGACGACTCATCCCATAATCCCCTGACAAGGTTGGTTGCTTATCATGAGCCTAATATTACTCTGAGTAACCTTGTGCCCTTTGCCATGCATAATGACTGACATTTTAACGTTTCCTTGGTAACCACTTCAATCAAAAATGAAATGGAAGTAATTGGTTGAATTTTGTTGCAGCAAAGATTTCTTTTTTGTGAGGTTATCTCCTCTAAAAGTCAATTTTGGTCTCATTTGAGCTTTTGAGCTTACTTTATTTCCTTTCTGTTCCTTTGGGTAATTTGGGTTAAACTTCTTATCCTTTTTTTTGATTTTTCCAACTCATTCATAGTTGTATTTCTTAGGTGATAGTGTTTCTTTTGAACTTTATCTTTGCCTTCGATTTCATTTTAAAATCTTTTTGTAATTTACTTGCAGGGCACTAACTAATCAAAACAGTATTATTTAGCACATTCAATACCGATGGCATAATACTACCCGTCACTTGTAACATGTGAGGGGGAACTCCTGAAGTGGGATTGAACAGAGTTCCAACCACTTTACAGGAGATACAGCCATAATAGCTGTGCCATCGATGTTGAATGTGCTGATTGCATGGCATTTTGCTCTTTTATCTCTCATGAGTTGCAAGTAAATGATCTTGACCAAGCTGCTTTTTTTTACTTTTTCTTAGTTAAAATGTGAAAGCTTATTGACCAGTCACTGATTTGTTTTGGGCACATGTAAAAGTCACACTTGTAAACTCTTTCAATATTGCTTAGCCTTGAATAGAACCTAAATTTTTAGCATTATGAAATTTTTTAAATTCATTCTAAAATTTTATTTTCAATTTTCACTTTCAAAAGGGAAAAAGTTAAATATCACTGAATTTAATTAAGTAGTGCCATTTTAATTATATCTGTAATTTCATGCTTTTTCCTCGAATGCATAATTATGGATGAGGACTGCAGTGCCAAGGTAGCAAAAACAATGTCCTCCAGAAGTATTCAAAATTATGTAGAACTTTCCTTATGCTGGTGTCACTAATTACCTTTAAATCATTTGCCCGTCCCTCAGTGTGGCATTGGCGTTGAGAATACCAAGTGTTATCTGTTGCAAAGAAAGCACTAAATAGGATTGAAAGATTGACACTGAGTGGTGGGAGAAGGGTTTGGTGTCATCCCCTCTGCCTCCCCTTCATTTCAGAGTCTTCCCGTGATGTCAGCCCCCAGCAGTCAAAGAACATATCCACTGAGGACATGACAAAGTTCCCCCCTGAAGTGATTGAATTGGAAGCCAATCCTATTGTTTCATCATTACCCGATGGGGGAAACCAAATGTATTGCTTCCCACAGACCAATGGAGAGGTGAAACCCAATGGATACCTATTGGCAGCCTCTACTGGCAATCCCCTGGTGAGTTTTGGGAAATTGGTCACAATCACTGTTGGTAGGGATATTGTATGTAGCTGGTGAATGACAGAGCTTTGGCTGGTATGGTTGTCTCTCCTAGTCTTTCACACACAGTAGTTAGATGTTGCAGATGCTCAGATTTAACCTAAAATGATGTTAGATGGGAGGGATTTTTACAGTTGTCATTCCCCATTTTTATATCTTTGTCTGGGATGTGTGGCATGCATGCAGATAGCAGCCAAAAATATATGTTCATATCATAATAGGTCAGAGGCATAAAATGTTTGTTTTTACCCTTGCATTAATATAAAAAGTAGTTAAAATCTTGTCCAGCCATAACATACAAGAGTCCTTTGGTCAGTGTCCTGTCAATTGATCACAGCATTGTGTAGTGAGATTTCAAAGGAAATGAGGTAGTTACATTAATCAGGGGACTCCAAATGTCCAGATTGCCAATTCCTTTCCCTCTCATGGGTCAGTAGTACTATGACTCTTACAAAATAAGGAAGTGCACCACTTATACCCCCATGAGAAATCCACTTAAAAAGCTTTGAAATGTAGAGGTGGATATGAACTCTTATCATGGCTGTAGGTGATCCTCAATGCATATTCATTATCAATACCTGATGTTCATCCTCATGCAGAATACATAATATACATCATGTTTGTATTTTCCTGGTGTATATTTTAACATAAAACATTTCCATTTTTAACTGTGCTGACAAAAAATGCATTGTACTTGTATGCATATAGTAAATAAGAGCCTGGGAGTATGTTTTAGTAAAAAAATTGGATTGGAATGAGTTTAATGAAGAATTTTTGCATTGGCACAAATTTTAGTGACCTTCTGCGAAGTTTAATATAGTTATTATTAATAAACATGATAAAAATGCCCCAGTGAGGAACTGAAACAAAACATAACACAGCTGGTGCTTGTCACCATAGACTCACACTCTCTTTACACTGATTCCTGGAGTGAAAATATGGTAATGAACCTACCTTGGAAGATAATGCAATTGTCTGGTTTCATATGAAAGTCATGTTAAAACACCACCTCAGTAATCAACCCGAAGGTCGGTTTGGTAGGTGAGCGTCGTAGAGCTCACCCTTTAGTACTAAGCCCTAATACGGCATGTGTGGAACTCACACATTAACAGGGTATTAAGGGTGGCCAGTTCCTTTCTCTGTACCGTCTGTGATTTCCCAGGATGACCTGGTACCCGAAAAATCACATAGCTGAAGATGCCCAGAGGCATCAACCAGAATTGAACCCGGGCCCTCCAATTAGAAGTTCAGTGGTATACCTATGGGACAATCAATCACAATCATATTTACATTATCCTTTTCAAGAAAAAATCTTTTGTTTAAGCCATATATGAAGTTGCATATCTTGGGGGTTTCTACCTTGTGTAGCGTATTTAGCAGAGTTCTGCCTATTTTTACATATTTCAGTTCATACTCTTGATTATTTAAAAATGCAAAAATATTCCTTCTCTAGTGTGGGGTTTACTTTCATAAAAAGTACAGTGGTTGGCTTGACCAATTACAATAAATATGTCCGTAACAAACAAGACTTAAATTTTTCTTGGTGCATTATATTATAATATTTGAGGCTGCATAACTTTGACTGGGGTCATTTTGTAGGATAGGTCAATAGGTGACCGGCCTCTCTTCTTATGTTGTTGACCACCAAATATTCTTTCATCTCTTCTGAACTCACTCTTTCCGCAAAGGACTTTACTGCAAGGACTTCATATAATCATCCATAGTAGTAAAAAGTCTTTGCATGGCTATATTTAACAACTTTGTAAAGTATCACCTGGTAGATGGTGCATTTTAGGTAAATAAAGTACATTTGTACTTAGGAGTGTTAATTACAAAGTTTAAGAAAGTGATGGCTTTTACTTCTGTGAATTCTTATCACATCCACAAAAATACACTTCAAACTGGATACTTAGTTTCCTCTACAGTAGGTTCTTTTAAGATAGTAGATGTATATACATATCCTGTATTTTTTTAGTATGTGCTTTCATGATTCAGAGGTCATTTAAACCCTCTTCTTATCGAGGAAGGCCATGACAAAACAATGGTCTCCTCGCCTCAGATTTGAGTCATAAATATGTATATAGTCTTGATGCAAAGGTTTTCCCCATTCCACCTATTAAATTACTCACGCTCACGTGCCTCACCCAGTTGCACTGAACTCACTTGAGTTGACGTCATTGAAGTAATGCTAGGGTAGGCTAATACTGTAAAAGTATCATTTTGGTTCATTGGGATGCAAAGCCATGTCTGTCCATCTTTCACCATTGTAAGGTTAACAGCTGAGCCTGCAACAGTGTAATAACCCCGATGGCATAACTCTCTGCATCCCCTTTGTGGAAGAGTGATGTTGTGCTGTGGGCGGCTTGTTGTTGTTGTTGTTGAAGCACGGGGCGAGTGGTGGTTGGCCTCTCTTGAGAGGGGGGGAGGGGGTGTGTGGAGGGAGAAGGAGAGGGGGGTGCTACCCCTCCCTCCCCCTTCCTCCTCTCTCTCTCTCTCAATGCGTGAATCGGGTGGGAGGGAGGAGGTGACACGAGTGGTGGTGAGAGCGGACCTTTTCTCCTGTTCTGTCTCACAGGGAGCTGTGTGCCCTGAAGCGATTGAATCTGACAAGGCTCTTGTGGCCGCAGATCGAAATACTCTTGTTGTTGCTCCGCATCTAGCCAGTGGTCAGGTGACTCCTGCCGGTGGTATGTATCTTTCCGTTCCCTTAAAATATGTAGCTGTTTCTCTGTTAACAGAAAATTAATCAGAAAAAAATGTACAGGGGCCCATTTTGATAGATTTGGGTGTCAGATGAAATTGGATATCTTTGTTTTGCTAGAAGTCTCTCAAGGTTTCCATTGCAAAATGTTTGCTTTAGGTTCTGCCTTTATCTTAGTAGCAGACCTATTTGGGGACTGGGTTAGTATTTATCCATGCACAGCTATCACTTACTATGTGAAGTTAATATGTCTTGGAACAGTTAATGTTATGCCTATTGAGTTTACCATGATATCCTTACATCGTTTTTCAAAATGATTTGTTATTTTTTATTAGAGTATTGTTAACCTGTGTTACTCTATTTGGAATTCACCTGACCTGTTTTACTAATTAGTGTTATGAAAGTCATGCAACCAGTTTTAACAAGCCTTGTTTGTAACGACGTAAACTACACAAGCTTATGTGAGACTTGGGCTAAAGCACGTACAGCTCAAATTTAACTTTTTCTCTGACTATTTATATTGATGGCTTTCAGATGATACAAAAGTTTACCATCACAAATGTTGAAGTCATTTTAACTGAGCCAGTGACAATTTCTTACAAATCTATAAGTGTGCAAACAGAATTTCTTGGATTCTTTTCAGGTTGGAAAAGATTGCATAGATGTTAGCTCAACCTGGGAACCTTTCTCTTGACATTCATATTTGGACTGTTGTGAAATGATTTGTGATATAGTGTTCATGAATGTAATAGGCCTTTTTAGTGATAATTGCAAATTTTAAGCAAACATCATAACATTTAATGTCTTCCAATGCTAATGAAGAGATCCATCTGGTACAAATATTCTCAATTATTCTGTCATCTCTGAACATACTTTTCATTAATATGATGTGTAAGGTAGCTATAGCATTTTAATTTTTTTTAAATCGCTTATATAAGGTACACCCTTATGACTAACATGCAAACATTTCTTTGGGAGTATGTCTTTAAAGGTTAAAATTCTGATGCTCGCAAGTGAAGTGACTGGGAGTCCTTCTAGTCATGTTGTAAAATTGATAAATAAGGTCTTTGGCAATGTTTGATGGGCTGGCTAATGTTATTATTTCAAATGTAAAACAGGAGAGTTTTGTGATGTGATTGCATACTGATGCTTCTGTCTATTTCTGAAACACAATTCTCTGAAAATAGTTCCCAAATACTTTTTAGTTGTATGTTCACCAAAAAAATTACTCTTCATTCCTATAGTTTATTTTGTTGTTACAGTTAACTGCTTACAACAATTATTTTACTTAAGTATTAATATTCAGTTACATTTAAAGCCAGACAAAATTTTTTTTGCCATAGTTAAAATAATTTATTTCTAAAATTTATGGATAAGATTCATATATGTATGTTACTTCTACCAATGGTTATCAATTTTTCTCTGCAGTAGCTTGTTTATTTTATTTCAGGTCTGTCTCCTAACAGCAGTGCAGTTCCCTTGATCAAACCTAAAGATCCTCAGATGTTGGTAAGGGTGCACTGTTCTTCTTCTGTTAAAGTGTTTAGATATATTTCTCATGAAAATGTGCTTGTATTTCTCTCTGTTTTTCTCAGCTTTATGGAATATCAAAAAGAATAGGTCAGATGAGGAGAGTTTTTCCTGACAGGCATTCTTCATTCAGAGCATATTCCCAGATCTAAATGGCTGCTGCATGATATTCTAATTGGAATTTATTGAATTCTATGGGAATGTTTTGTGTTTGTCATGGGTAAGCATGGCCTACATATTTTTTTCCTACTATTTCGGAGTAATTTTATCCCAATGTTGACTGAGGTTGACATATGACTTCTCAGGTTTTAGTGGCTATAGCAGACATGTCACAAATTCATGCCATGAAAAAAGCCTGTGTAATGTTGGGCATTTTGCTAATAGTCAATACCAGTTTTTTCTTGTTTCTCCATACATAGCATGATATCACTAAATATTCATGATACTATATGATAATACTCTGTTATGCATAAAGCTTAAATGTTTATACAATACTCAAGGAAACAAATTCTCCAGAATTGACAACCCTACAATAGTTTGGTTTTTATTCTATGTAATGTTATGTGATTTTAGACTACTACATGCTAGTAGTAGTTATAACGGCGAGGCTACCAACAGGTGAGGTCATTTGCACCACAATATGCCATAGACAAATACAAACGCAGTTGTATTTTCATTTCTGAATGAAGTGAGGAAGGTGGAAAATATTTTGTCTTGAATATGAAATATCCCTAACAAAATGTAGTGTGTTTCAGGCCTAAGTTACAACAGAAAAATGAAGAGGCAAAATTAATTTTAGGAACTTCAATGGTTTCATATTTGACATCCTTTTTAAATACAAACAAAACTTTTGTTTTACTCCTGAATATCCAAATGTAATGAGATAAATTGTTTATTGGAATTGTTTGGTTGGGAGCCTTTGGTTGGATTTCTTGCCTCAATTTCCAATTTTCATCTATAGTGGAGAGGTCAAGGGTTAACCTAGACCTGAATTGCCATGACCTGTAGGTATTTATTAATGCATCAAGTGTGTTTCACTGGAGTATTGGGTAATTTGCATTCTCAATATGCCCCCTTGTAATTTCCATTTTTTTGGTTCATTAATTGTTGGCACTGCATGTGCAACATGTTGCATGGCACTACTCAGTGGTGATTTATAGTTAGTTTTCGAATGGTGGAATGAGAAAAAAAAATACAATTTCTAATTTTGCTTTTATGAAGAGATTCTTTTGTTGTAATTAAATTCTTATGTGTATAAGAGTTAGAATTCTATTCATAGAAACATTTGCTTATGGACTTGCGTAACTTGAATGCTACAAGCTAATCCTTCTGCACATCTAATTATACGTATAATGTGAATGCAAAATGGAACCAGCCGGTCATTTCAGTTGTGAACTGTCGTGATCTACTTGAACTGAACTTTCTTTATGCTTGTCCCATGCGTGGCAGTCATTTGACTCTGAGGCAGGAAGGGCTGGAGCTGATGGGGCCATGGGTGACCAGGGAGGAGATGATGTTGACAGCCCAGAGGTAGCCAGCCTCTTCTCTTTCCTGCAGATCCTCACAGCTACATTTGGATCATTTGCTCATGGTGGCAACGATGTCAGGTATGCTTCTCAACTATGGGTTTTCAGATAAATCTAGAGTCCTTTCAAAATTGAACTAGGGTTTGGAGAGAGAGAGAGGGCAGAGGTGAAAACTTTCTCCCATGTGATCATTGTGTTTGGACTCTCATGATCAAAGTCATGGAGGTCAAAGAGGGCAGCAACTCAGGGTGCGAAACTTGGAAGGGTCAAGGCGACAGCTGTGGGTCCAAAATAGCTAATTAAGAGATCATCGCAATATTCATTATATAGGGCATACCATATACAGTCAAAGCCCATTATATCGAGAACAGCATATAACGAGTCATGACCAAGGTACCAATTTTTGCCCTATGATTTGCATGTAAATAAAATCGGCAATTGCGAGACTTAAATACGAAAACCTCCGCGGAAGCTCGATATTACAAGAGACGCCCAACACCCCCGTGAAATTGTAAATCTTAAAACTGCTTTCAGATTTTATGGATATGCAATTATATTCTGCTTCTATAGCATTTCCTTGTGTAATGTTGCGTGTACGTGTATTTTGAGGTTCTTTTGTTTTCTGCCGTACAATTTTAGTAGCTCCGAGACACCACCATGGCTGAGAAACGCAAGACTTTGAACTTGAAAACCAAGTTGGAAATAATAAGAGAGCGTAAAGTTGCCGATTCGTCCAAAAGCAGTGTCGGACGACAATTTGACATTTGCCATATCGTCTTCAACTTGATTCAAAATTTTGAAGAACAAAAA
>LYUA01003436.1:5743-18760 GCA_002093875.1 Calopteryx splendens
GTAAATACGTTGATATGGAGTGTAGTTTAGTATGGCTCGGAAACTTGGTCGTTAAGGAATGATGTAAAGCGTAGGTTGAAGGATTTTGAAATGTGGGTTTGGAGAAGGATAGAAACGGTGAAATTGACGGAAAGATAAACGAACGAAGAAGTTTTGGGAATGGTAAGAGGGGAGGAGAGAAGGCTGTCGGGAGAAATCCAAAGAAGGCAGGAAGAGTGGATGCGGGGAGTGCTGAGTGGCGATGGATTGATGAAGAATGTGATGAAGAAGGTAGAATCGAGCGTTAAGCGAGGAAAAGATTGAGGAATTAAGATTAGGCATGTTGAAGATGGAATGAAGTGAGGATTTCTTTAGGAGTGAGCCCATCAGAAACCTACCTTTTCCGGCAGATTTCCATTAATAATAATTAATATCAGTCAATTTGCCTTTTGATGTTGAATCGGGGTGCTTTAACTAATTTGATGAGTGATGTCTTCTAGAGTATTAACATGTCGAGTCATGGGTCAAGTCAAGGTCAACCATGGGTCAGGGTCGTGTGCTGACACTTCTTAGTTATTAAGAAAGGGTCTGACTCCCTTAATCACATTATTATACTAATAAATTGAAAAAAAAATAAAAAAACGTTATACCTGGTATTTGTCTGAACTGGTCTCGATCCTATGTATCTAATTTCTCTTAGGAATGCGCTGGGATGGAAAGTATTTTAATCAATTTCAACAAAATAAGTACTGGTGTACCTTAAGTTCGTATTTTTGGCTCAAATTTATTTTTAATTCACGTGATCGATCTATTCAGGTAAAAATTTTAAGGGGAAAAACGGCCTTTCGCTGCTTATGTGATTTAATTTGTTTTGCTTTGGGATTATTGAGAAAAATATATGCGGTGCGATTGAAATTATTTGTTGCGATGGTCTTCAAATTAGTGAAATGAAAACGGTTCATACCTCTGGCGTCATTAATTTTTATAAATTTGTTTTCACATTGTTTTATTATATTTTAGTTTGTGTGTCATCTACATGTCACTGCCCAGCTATTGAAAAGGCTAAATAAATTAAGTATTACGGATTGGCCTTAGAATACCACCTGCAATAGGATAAACATACTCTTAAGGTATTTGAAATCTAGAAAAATAGTATCTCTACATTTGATCTGATTCGCTGCAATTTTTTTATTTCAGTTCAGAAAATGATTTACTTCGCTTTAAGTAACACAAATTTTGATAACGTTTTAATCACTTGAGGGAGCACTTACATGGATACGATGAAGTCTGCCACTTATATGAAGATGAGGATTAATGAATTGATTTGGTAAACCGTTATGAGAACTCCTATCCATTATTTATTACTTTAAGTAGACTCCCTATTAGATATATGTATTACTAAAAGGTGTAAAATGTAATTATATGTATATATATATACATATATATATATATAAATATTATATAACAGTTGCCAATAAGTCAGAAGTGATCGGCTGTGACGAATTCACCAACTTTCGCATAGCTTACAGTGTGCCATTGCCCAAGCCCGATTTGTGCCCGATTTGTTGTTGCATAAGATGTCTTATTTCTACATGGGACCTCAACTATTCCATCAACTTCAAGAAAATATATAAGGTGTTAAAATTTTTGATTCATTCTATGCTGCTCAATGAATTTTTTTGGCTCGGCAACATATTGAAGTTTTTTGAAGAAGAATTTTTATTACTTTTTATGAGTAAATCCATTTCACTATTGTAAATAGCCAATATGCAATTTTTATTTCTCTTTCCTTTTTACGAACTGTATTTTTACTAATAATTATGAGTATTTTATTATTAGTAATCATTTTCGTTATAATAGATATGTTAGATCCTTGCAATGCATTTTATTTGAAGGTAGTTAAACACTGGCCTATGGCTTACTGGAAACCTAATTTTCATATACAATATTTAAAGCAAATGCACGATTAGATGCGTACCTCCATATGATTATGAAAAGTGAACTTGCAATTATGTGCCTTTGATGCTTTTGTGCATGTGCGTCACACAATTCCTTCCTTTGTGGTATCATTTCCCCAATCTCCTTCTTTGCGCATTGAATCTCATGTAACTTGAGAGCTTAGTGTATGAAATAATTGGTGTATGTAAACCTTATTGAAAGGTATTGTGGCCTAAAGCACTGTAATTGTTGTCACGAATCATTAGAAATGTTATAATTGATGTGCGCTACTAAGAGAACTTTGACAGTGTCAACATGTCTTGTCCTGGACAAGGGTGAAAAATGTATTGTTCATTTCTCATTCCACAATGTTTTTCACGTATTTGGGAACAAGATTCATAATTTAATTATGAAATTAGTTAAGTACTTAATCGAGATGTTGAGGGGATAAGATTATTAATTGTAAATAAAAACTTTAATCTTCAGTTAATATTAAGGATAGGAGAAGAAAAGAACTTAAAAAGAGGAGGAGCCTCCGCTGCTAAGACACCCTCCCCCACAACCTCCCCACCAAGGCGTCTAGTTTCCACTTATTACCGGGGTCGCTTGGTCTTCCCATTTCACTATATTTTTCACTCACCCACCCACCTCTTTCCTTTCCCCTGACCATGCTCATCCACCATTATTTACTTTGCCTCCCGTTTCCCCATCCCCCTCGTATTTTATTATCGATTACCGAGTCATCGTCTGATGGACCAGTTCTTAGCCAAATTTTGGATTTCATTATATTGGCTAGTTATCAATTATTATTTTGAGTATTAAACCTCTGTCGTTTCAATGAAGATTTATTCCTTAGTCTTCATTTATATCTCCTCTAAAAGTGGAAAATCTCTCTGAAACCAACCACGCTTTCTACGCTTAGCAAGTATTACTTATCCTTCTCTTGCTCTGAAATATGTGCATGTATGTAGCCCGGAAATGCTGTTAGCCGTCAGATTATAACTAAAGTGATGATTTATGTTGAATTTCTCTCTGACCAATTTTCCTATCATGTTGGAGAGAGTTTTAACTTATCCCTTCTTTCAATTGAGTGGATTCTGGCTCCATGTTGTGGAAGGCCAACATGATTATCGTTAAAAGAAAGTCTCACTTTTCCACTGTTAATAAAACTTCAGTGCGACCATATTTTTGTGGTAACTTCGTCATCAGCATTCTCCAAGTGTGTCTTCTCGCCATATTTATAATTTCTCTGTAATTTATTTCCAATTCACTTTTGTAGTTGATTGTATTTACCTTGATTACCAAGCACGTGGATAACACACCAGCTATTACACATAAATCGCTACAGGCTCGTAACACGTAGTTGCCATTATCAGTGGACATTTGGCTCGCTCCGTTCCAGAAGTCCCTTTTTTCAGAAATCACCACTATGCGTCGTCATTGGTGCTCCCGCACCACGATGAATCATCAGCAGCCACTTAGCACCAACGCGCCGGGGTAAGGGGTCTGAACTCCATAGGAATACTGGATGCGCAAATTTGACTCTGTTACAGTTGTTATGCCCTTTGTGCGACTCCCTCGCATTCTCGTAGTTCTATGTAACATGTGTAACATGCCATGACATTTTAATACTTAATGAACAATTTTTCTGTATTAGATCTATAGCCGTTTCAAATATGAAGAATATTTTGAAAAACTCAAATTGTGTGAAATTTGTGAAGAAAACTTGTGGATGCATGGAACTTGTCTGCTCTTAAATTGCTCTTAAAGTTCAAATAAATGAGGAAAGTTTAGTGAATAAAAATATGAACGTTTAGCTTTAAATTAAACTTAGCATAAAACTAAAAATAATGCTGATGGAAGAAAAAATGGTCAATTACCGTGTTCGAGGCTCTAAGGTGGTTTTAATTACTTAAAAAATAAAAACAATCAAGTTTCACCAAAATATCACGAAACAATTTTAGTCTAAAGTGATAAAAACTCAGAAAGTATGAGAAATATAGCGTCAGTTACAGAGAAGCAGGTAAAAACAAAATGCAGACGAGGCTAAATGGCCATTCTGGCCCTCTTCCACGCGCTAAGCGGGAACCCTCCCCGGCGACCCTTTCCTCGCACCGCGTGCGCCGCGCGAGCGGGAAAGCGAAGCGGGATTCTCCTCGACTGACGCCGTCGGTCGCCCTTTTCTTCCTTCCTCGCAGGCTCCCCACCGCCCTACGGCCACGGCAGTTCGCGCCGCCACAACTCTCACCACTCGTCCGCCGGCGGAGGGCCGCAACTCCCGCGCGGCACGCCGCCCACGTCGGCATCGGACACCGAGGCGACGACCACGACCGACAACCCCACCACGCCCTTCCCGACCCCGCCGCCCGGCCCCACGCCCCCGCCCCTGGGGCGGCTCGCCCGGGGCGGCGAGGACGTCCGGGGCGCGGAGGCCGGCCTCCACCGCCAGGCGTCGCCCTTCCCCCTGGAGTCGACCAACGCGGCGGCAGCGGGCGCCACCCCCGGCGCCAACGAGCACCACCTCGCCGGCGCCATGGTCTACGGTGACCTCCACAGTGGCGGCAGCGCCGGGTCCAGGATGACCCTCGGGTCGTCGAGGGCCAAGAAGGGCGTGGGCAGCGGCGGCAGCACCAAAGGGGGCGGAGGACACCACCTCGGCCACCACAGCTCAGTAAGTCGAGAGCTCCTCATCACCACGGGGCCACCTCTCCCCTTTGGAAGCCACCTCTTGACTTCCGTGTGAACCCGTGATTGAGATATTTATCAATTCGATAAAAATGGATGGAAATGCGAGAGTTTCGTTCCGCTTCTTAGTCGGGATTGCCGAGTCACAATCCAGATCAGAGTGCCCCTGGGCACTCCCAAAGGGAAATGTTAACTTTTGGAATTTCTGACTACCAACTCACTTTCGGGGAAACCTCGGGCGGTACAGGGAAAGGAAATAGTGTCCCTTAGTGCGAGGTGAACCCTTGTCGTTTTTCTCTTTTAAAATCTTATTTTCTCCGGGGCAGGCTCACAATTAGAATCAGCCTTTTGTTTTGCCTCAATGGACCGTGCATTCAAAATCGGGATGCTGGAGGCTGATGTATCCTCGTCCGATGAGGGTTCGGTTCTGACTGGATCAGTAGATTTTACAGCCCCCGGATGATTCACAGCATAATGTATAGTTTTCATTGGAAGAGGCAAGAAGTGTTGGTTGTTCACTTTGAGCCACTCAGGGCACTTATTTCAGCCTTAATTATCTCAGTATCGTTGGACATATTGGCGAGGCGAAACTTATTGGTGCGTATGTATCTCTCTACTCTCATGGAGCGCCTTCAGAGTTATATCAGATAAACCCGTGGATTTAAAATGATTCACACAAACACAAAAGTCACAGAAAATTACTTCGTCCTGCGATTCGAGCTGGATTATGCAGGAGCCACAACAAGGACCAACCGTTCTAGGTGTCGCCATTTTGGAAAAAAAGCACAGTGGTTGGTTGGTCGGATATGAAATAATTCAAAAGGGAGTGAAAATGAGGGGTTGCTCAATTGGGTCAACATTTCTCAACATGAAGAATGTTGGCAAATGAAGTCGGTAGTTACCCGACAACGTTTAGGTTATTAGGATTAACAACTCACTGTTACTGATATTTTATCTCCTTTTCCATCGAAGTTTTAATGCAAAACTACATTTATATCAATACATCACTGGGACATTCTAACAGCGTTAAAATTATCTGTAATAGGTGTCTAAATAATTACTTGATTTATTGAGTCGTTTTTTCTCTAAAAATATAGTCATTATATAAATTAACCGTAATTATAAGTTTAAAGAACTTTCAATAATATTCCTCATGCAGGAGTTTTAAAAATATTTTAAGGGAGGTTTATTCAAATGTCTGTCAGTGTCTTAAAACGGGTAGGAACTTGACTAATACGGTGTGCACGAAACCTTAGGCGCTCCGAAGAGCATTACGGTGTGTCGAACAAGATAGAGTTATACCTAAAGGATGCAAAACTCAGAAGGTTTAGTGATTATTAGGCAACTATTGGCTGCATATTTTGTATTTTGTGGCTAGGAAAATATTAAACCGTTGGAGAATTCAATGGCTGAACGCTAGGTTCATTCGAAACATCATGTCCGCCCCAAGACTTTCACATTCTCTCTCTCTCTCTCATCTTTCGCGGCGACAGCACGGGAGTGGAGGCGGCGGGAGCAGCAGCGTCGGGGGTCGAAGCCGGGCCTCCCTGTCCGTCAGCCGGCGCAATAAGAAGGCGTCCAACTCCCCTTCGTCATCACCCTCCTCTTCGTCCACTTCCTCGTCCAGCAGCGACCACTCGGACACCACGTACCCTGATTCGGAGATGGCGGGTGGCGGAGGGGTGCCGGCGGACAGGGCCGGCGACAGGGCAAAGGATGCACCGCCCAGGATGAGGGGGGAGCGGAAAGATGGAGGGGAAGGCGGACTCGGTGAGTGCGCGCGGCCAAATCCCTCTTTAAGTAGCAGCACTCGTTCCTCGGGAAGTTTATAAAGATAGGGAGACAAATAATATTATTGCTGTGAAAAAGGAAGAAACTTATTTCACCTCTGGGAATATTAACTTTTTATTTCCGAATTGGAATGTGCTCGTTTTTTAATTAGCATGGGAGTTTTATTTAAAAACGTTGTATGGCTGCACAAATACAAATTAATATTAAGTGTCAGCATTGCATGCAGCATGGGTATTCGCGATGGGTGCCAACGTTGGTGGCTTTAAGTCGGAGGGTGGGTGGGTGGCTATCATCGCCACACGGGGTCATTCAGGCCCCAGGCGAGCGTAGACGTCGTGTGATTGAAGATGGCCGATCCAACCCCGCACGCATATCACGCACGTTACCTTGATGAAAAATCGCAAATTTTGGTCTCCAGCGTAAATGCGATTTCAAAAAACAAAACGCTTTAAGTCCTTGCCTTGGGGGGAGGACTCCAGAAAAAGTGTCGTTGTCTTTGGCCACAATGGCCACTGGCCAATGGAATTCTAGGTTTCCCATCGACGTTTCCTCTGCGCTTTTCTCCAAAATAGCAACAGCAGATGTCATATCACTTCCTCGCCCTGGGTCATATCTAAATATCCCTGAATTAGTGCGAACTTCCTATCTTTTACATGCAAAAGCAACGTTGGGTCATCGTTCGAGAGCAGATTTTGCATGTGAAGAGCTAATGTATATGGGATTGTTTAAAGCTATGAAATACCACTGTGCAACATTTGAGATTTTTAGCAGAGAAGGATAAGGTGACTATAATCGGTAAAAGTTAGTTAAAGATACTTTGTAACTGAATGCGATACCAATCCATAAGAGACAGAGAGGTATATGAATGCACGTACATGTCAAGTTTGGACCTTATTTATAAAAATATTTAAAAAAACTTAGGTCTAGGATACCTCTATAATGTATAGTAAAGTGATTTGCGGTTTTTGGCGTAGTTACATTTTTATTGTGAAATGTATCAATGGAATAGTCCGTTTTATTATGCTTACTAATTGGGTTTGAAAAGTCACCAACAGATTTGCATCAACTTAATTATTAAGTATGTTATACCGAGTACATAAGATAGATTGGTAGTCACTATTGAATTTCAATGCATGCTTATAAGGCTTGTATATTTCACGTTCCTCCGAATGGAAGAGAGAAAAGGGAGAAACTGAAGTGAATGTGAAGAGAAGAGGGAATTTTCTCATCGGTAGACTTGGTGTACGTTTCGTTACGGGCCGGAAGGAGTATTGGATATCTGGTCATGTGTGCATGCCTATGGCGGTGAATTATTATAAGGGGTGACCTTTTGCTTCTTTATATCTCTCGCTGCTGCACCTAATTGGATTAAGTCTTGGTCTCTCCTTACATAATTCTCGATTTTAATCTGGCATTCAGAATAGACCTTATCCGTAAGTTTTGTATCAAGATGAATAGTGAGAAAAAACTTTCCATTGATTCTCGGATATCTAGTGTTATTCCTGGCAAAGCAACGACCCACCACTATTTTAACAAAAACTATTTATGTTTTGAATTAAATGTTAGTTGTAGATCAATAGATGTCAAATGGGCATCCCTCATAGGTGGAAGGATATGATTAAGTAGTTGAGTGCTATCTACGTTTTCTTTTCCAATTTGCTCAAGTAATAATCCTATAATCAATCGTCCTAGCAATTGATTGTTGCGATATATCCAGTTGGACCCATGTTGCTCGAATTAATGTCCTTCATTGAAGCTATTTCCCTTTACGAATTTTGTCAGAGCGTCTCAGAGCGGTAAATACCACGAAAAGACTTGGGGGGGGGTGTTTGTGTCTGTGGCAATGGCGTCAGCCATTGGGACTTGGGCGCCAACAAACGCCATGTATTTCTGGCAGTCGTGACTCCATCAAATTAATCGATTGATTTTCTGATATGGGTCGAATATATTTAGGTCTTGCGTAAATTCAAAAACATTTTTCCCTTGCATAGAAATTGATAACCAAAATCCAAGTTTTTTCAAACATGGCTATCGAGCCATGTGGCCAATTTATATGAATAAAACTAAAACCCATATCTATGTATTTCACGTAAATTATAAACTTCCTATTTGAAATGTTTACCATTTGGGAAGTGGGAAATTTCCTGAATTAACCTCGTTAATTTTAGCCATCTTGAAAGTCGTTCGTTCACATTTTTTACTTCCTCCTAAATGGTAACTATTATATCAGGCTTCTGCAATTAGATTCGTATAAGTAGGTTTTAGAGCTGAAAAAGTTAATAGTCGACATACTATGAAGGCAAAGAGCATTTTTGAGATGATTTAGCAAAGCTTTAGCAAATATTGCTAGCGAATCAGGTAAGTTTTAAGTAGGTGCGTATTTATATTCCACTTGATGGGTGAACGTTGTAATTTTTTAAATTTTGCAATGGAAGGAAATCTAGTGTGGGTGGCATGCGTCGTTTTAAAATGAAAAAGTAATCATGCAAATGCAGGCATTTTCGTTTCCGTACTTCTTTTTTTTTAAATCAAGCGCGCACATCGACTCCTCTCACCTCATTGCCGTCCTAATATCTTCTTACATTTTACCCTATCTTCTTTCTTTTAATTTTCCTTTCTTTCTTTTCTGTCACATGCTATTTCTATGACGGCCTGCATGAATAAGATGTAATATTTATTTGATGAACTCAATTGCACTTACTATATGCTCCTGAGTTGGCATATAATGTTAGCTGAATGTAGAAGCGTGCATGAAAAATTATCTACATTTGCATAATATCCCGTGGGCAGCGGGTAAGAAGAGGCTGTGGCAGGGGATGTCTAGACACCGGTCGAGAATAAAAGAAGTTGGAAACGTGCTCTGTAAAGGGAGGGCATGGCATTCCTTGTTAGCATTTCCCCGTCATTGTGTTGTGGACGTGCGAAGGAAAAATAAGCTCTTTCAGCCTATCGTCTCGACAAGCTACTTCTATATTTTTAACATTCACCATTCGTAAATTTCATGCAAATCGCTTGAATGTATTTCGCGGTCAGCGAGGCTCTTTATTTTCTTATAAATAATAAGGGCATCCAGGGTGAACTCTCTGTTGTTTATTTTCGGTATTAAACTGATGTCGTCGCCAGATGTGTATAAGGAACAGTAATTGTCTTATAACTTACTACATTAGAGCGCGGAGGGCAGTCGGCAACTCCAGCAGTGGAAAGGCCGTCACTCGAGCAGTCTAATGCCACCGATTGCGTGCGACTGGGAAGAAATCCCAGAGGGACCATCTGCGATCGCGATTTAATTCATTCCGCGCTCTCTTTGTGTCCATCTGTGAGTTTGACTCGCGCGACCATCTGTCGAAAGATCATTTCAAATCAACAAACATCGCGTCCATTGGTCTGTTATTTTCTGTTTGTGTTTGCGTGTCGTGAATAAAAGATCCAGTTGTGTTTCGCACGACAATTTTTTCTAGATCCATTGTTTTTGTTAGTTGTTAAACCATGATTGTCGAGGAATCCCAATACGTTGCATGATATGATATGCTCTCTGATTTTCCAGGACAGAGGGATTAGCGAGATAGGTTGCTAGTTACTGGGCTCATGTTCATTTCATCCGTATAGGGGTAACTGTCTTCCAACTGGCCTGAAGAACTGTGCTTTCATGAATTGACTTGGTCTAGCATGCTGTCGACGAATGGGACAACGTCTTGGGCGATCTATTGTCGGGATTCCCTCTGGCCCGAGATTTCCTCGGGATTCCCTCTGGCCCAGGAGGTTTGCTACGTTTATTTTAAGGAGTTGCTCATCACGTACTACCATGGTGTCCGTCATTTGTGCGTCGAAAATGAGAAGCATATCGCTTAGATTATTCAATTCGGCAGTAGCTACACGTTGTAATACGTGTTTTGAAATATATAATTATCATTTTAGTGCCATTTGAAACTGTATTACCGCTGGAGTCCTAGACTAACTTCAAGGTTACTCGCTTTCCCCGAAGTAGTACCAAAAGGCCTTTGAGTCTTCATTAAGACACTCGCTAAGTAATTTACTTTTACGTAATGTTGTTCGCATGATTCCTTTTCTTTCCGTCCGATGTGCGAGGTAATTGTCGTGTTCTTTGCCTATGAGAATAGTAGATTCACCAGACCATTTTCTTTGTTCGTCTGTTTCGACTGCAATTTCCTCCGTTTACTGAACGCTCTTCCAAATCATATGCGGAAAAATCACAATGCAAAAATCATTTACCTCAAGCTGGACTTGAAGCCGCATCCCTCGATTTCCGGCCGAGAACTTAAGCAGTTGAGTTACTCAGGCATTCTCTAACAGGGAAATTGAAGGACCCGGGTCCCGTTCCCATTCCATGTCCAAGTGAATGATTTTTGTGTGTTGTGATTTGTTTCTAAAATATAGGTATGCACCGTAGTGGGTCTCTCCGCTAATGTCACCGTCTGTTTATTTACAATGGCTATCAGTATTATTGTTGTATTGTGCGTGGAAATACTTGGTGTTTTTAATATGTAGCTAGCGAAATAGTTATTCCAATCGAGTGAAGGAAGTTTGGAATACCCACCAACGAATATAATGCTTTGTTTTTTTCTGCTGCTGAAATTTAAAGCCGGCCAATCCAGGGTATATATTACTTCATGCATTATTTGTTCTGGAGTAAGATTACATTAAATATGTATGTTTTACCGATCAGAAGTCTTCCTGCATGACATTTCTTAGATTTTCGCAGTGAGGATGATCTGCATTATTCGCTTTCGCGAGCAGCTGCGTGTGGCGCCTTGTCTCCACCTTAGCTTTCGCGGCCATTGCAGGAGGTCGCATCATCATTAGGGTGATTATTATACAGTGATGAAAGTGACTAATGCGCAAGTCTGTATATTGCGCCAAAAAGTAACAGTATGGAAGAACAGCGGTACCTTACGTGAAGAACTCCCATCATTTTCTCAGTCTTAACCTGGATTGAGATTAGCCCCTGGATACGTTTTTCATTGTAGCTTCATTTCAGTTCTTCATGGCTTCGGGATAACAGTAGTAAACATTTCGGCATACAGACCCTTTGGCTACGACATTTGGATAATACTTTCACTACTTACCTACGTGGTCATCAATAAACTGGAAAGTTTTAGTCTACTCAAACATCATCCGCATAAACATTAAAATCAACATGGAGGTGGGGAAAGATAATAATAAAGGCTCATTGTTCGATGAAATAGATTCCCAAGGAACATTGTGCGTACGTAATTCATGAACTTTGTCACAATCGAATTATTAAAAATTAAACAACCTTCCAACAGCATAAATACACATTAATATTTACAATAACGATTTATAGCTACGATAATTCATACGAAGTTCATTGTAATTTGAAAGTCAGAATCCTAGCCATGACGCTAACGCCAAAACCAGAACCAAGGTAGGTAAACCAAGACATTAATGAAATACCAAAACAGTAACAGATTGTCAGAATAATAAGAAAATACAATAATATTGACATCATGCCAGAATATTTAACAGATTTAAAAAAAATAAATAATATAATAATTGTAGTACATTACGTTCATGACTTATTTTCCTCTGGCTGAGGATATATGCAGAGTGAACCTATATTTAAAACGGGCTCAGTTTTTTTTGCTTCTCAATTGCTCAGGAAGTGTATCCACTGTTCACATGAAGTCACACTAAATATTTAGATGGGTATTTGAAGGAAAAGGAGGAATATATAGTTCCTCGGTGTATTGCGTATTAAATGTTTCCCCCTTTCACTGTAAAATATTGTATTTTGATGTAGGTAAAAGGGTGTTTTGTTTGATATAAGTTTATGCAAAAATATGTCTTTCAATCATTAGTATTTTTTAGATAATGGGGTTACATATTCATCAAAGTCACCATTTAATATAAACCCGAAGTCACAGTTATGGAGTCGTTGAAGATTAATGCTTAATTTGTAGGAGCAATCGGAGCATACAAAAGAGCAGTAATAACCAGTTTTTTTCATAATAGTACCGGGAGTAATATGCAAAATTGTTTCAAATGGTATATTGTGATACAAACCTCGCTTGAGACCGATTTAATATGTTCTTTGTACGAGAGGTATCCGTCAATCGTGTTTCCGAGGCAGGTAACACAACTGGAATAGTTTCAAGAAATGAAATGAGAAAAACTATTTATATATAATTCCACATATAGAATACAATACTACTACTAATACCACAAGAATATACCTATACATAGTTTTTCTCATTTCCTTTCTTGAACATGAACTTCCACATTGTTAACCCGGAAACCATCGACTTCATGGAATAGTTTATTTGAACATCTTGAACAACAACCGTCGGAAGCAGATCTAAGACAATTTTATTTATATGATCCCATAGTAATGCTTTATATATTGCTGGTATGAAAGGTTATGGAATTTTCTGATACCCAATCGATTTACCTAAGTCATCTAAGGAATAATTAAAGCGAGCTGTATTAGAATTGGAGTGAATTCTCCTCGTGATTCCCACATCATCAGCTATTCTGCTACCGACCGACGTTTCAACTGCAAACCCTGACAGCGTCTTCAGGGTGTTGATGCTGGGACAAGTTCAAGTTCAAAAGGTTTTTATTGCTTAGAAAAGTGGTCCCTATTTC
>LYUA01003437.1:35009-47571 GCA_002093875.1 Calopteryx splendens
CTTCTCCCGCCGCAACCGGCCGGGGTTCCCTCGAGCCTCTCGACGCCTTGAAACCACCCCGTCCCGCCGGACTAGGTGGAGGAGGACTCCCCACGCCGCTGACGGGGACCGAGACGCCCGTGGGGTCGGAAGGAATCCGCGGACAACAGGAACGCCCTCGAGGTCGTCGTCTTTCTATCGCAATCTACAGTACCCTAAAGTCCGGTTGTGAGACATTCCGGCACGTACCTTGACTCCATAATCCCCGCCCCCACGATCCGGGACGGTTCTCCGGATATAAACGGCTGGAAGACCGATACTCCCACCCACCCGAAACCCCACACCACCTCAGACGACGGTCTTGTCATGGCGCCAACGGGCCAAGACGGTCCCTCATCGACTACGCCATCGTCCGACGGGTCGGATCTTCGCCCCGAGAGGAGGTCCCTTCCCGCGGTCCGGGGGCGTCGCTGAGGGCTTTGCTGAGAAAGAAGGCTGAGCGTTTGGATTTTCACCGGTCCTGACTGAGGTGCCCGGTTGAAAGAGCAGGTGGGGGGCCTTCCAGCATCCCCTTCCGGCTGGTGGACCGCGGACACGGATTTCTGGTTGTTCCTTGCTCGGGAGTGCGGCGAGAGAGGGGAGCCATGTCCTTCGGGAGGAAGAAGAGGAACCCGGGCGTGACGGCGCCCTCTGTATCGGCGCCTCTCATGCTCTCGGCCCTCGTAGGAATTCTCTTCCTCGCCATCGGTGAGTGGCTCCGACGCCGAAGGCAGGCTGTTGGAAACGTGTCTTCCAATGCCTTCGGACTAATTCAGAGGATCCGCTCGTGACCAATTTGCACCACAAAGACGTTGAAATCCGTTTCCATTGAGTAAATTCCTAAGACTAAACTTTATTTTTGGTCTTCCGGAGAGATCGAATCGTTTTGGACTCGTTAAAGTTCGAAAGAGTATCGTGTTTTCCCTACTAGGGATGCGATCGCGTCTCCGGGACGTAAGAACGGCACAATTACGGTTGCGTTTTTCTGCATCCACTTCCGTTTTGATTACGACCATCTGAGGCAAGTGTCTTTTCCCGTTAACTCTCAGAGGTTTTCCCATTCTACGTTACGGTCGTGGAATTACATCCCGGCGTTCGTTTTTCCGGGTAGAGATTAGACACCAGTAATAATAAGTTTCGGTCACTAAGTACAAAATTCGCTGGAGAGACTTCGTTTCTCCCAATAACTTAGCGATGAGATGATGCGTGCTTACTTAGTTGCCTACTTCAGTGCTTCTTGGTTTTTTCATGAGGTTATAAGATATTTTCCATTTCTTTCTTTGTTTCTCTATTTGCCATATATATCCAATATTTTTACTCATATTTACGATCTCATTTCAATTTCAGTCCCATTTTATCAATGTATTCCAACATATTGTTGTCATGTTATTAGTGACCAAAATAATTTGCAATTTTCCACGCATAATTTATCAATTTTTTGGCATTTATTATGTTCTGATTGATCCAAATCACGCTTGGAACTACGCGATTACGTTGTCATGTTCTAAAGACTGAAGTTATAACTTTATATATCGGAGTTTCAATGATCACCTTATTCATTGACTGCATGTTTCATTCAAATATGACTAAGCTGATGATAACTCTGTTCATTCAGAGGGAGCAGTTATCTCTCTGTGGGATTCTGTCCGCATGTTTTACTTTACGTATCCATCTAGGTGGATGTGTCCCATGTTCCGGTTCCATATTTCCCCACACCTTCTTCCCCCAAACACCGCTCTTCTCAAAAAGTTTTGTTCGGCTTCTTGACATTTTGACGACTTTACTGGGAGACTTGAAAACTTGTTGGATTTTGGTGTCAGGGTTCGGAAATTCATTAGGTACGTATGTCAGCAATCGCTCTTCTGGAGGTTTGACGGTGCTTAAATGGTCTGTACCGATAGGAAATGATGTCTCTTCAGTTCAGTATGATGTATGATCGGAAGGGAAGAATTGCATTTGCGAGTTAACAGTGCAATGTAGCCTCCACCCCTTAAACAAGAATAAGTGCATGGAAATTATCGCCGGGGTTCATGCGTTGCACCCCTCGTTTCCCGACCTAGGGCAAAGAATGAGGCAATAATAATATCTCATGGAAAACTCATTTGAAGAATGTCTTATCGATGGTAAGTCAAATGCCTTAAGTAATATCTTGAAGCCTCTTCAACTATTCAGTGAAACCAAGTTTAATTTAAAATGACGAAATTTTTTATGAAATTGAATAAAATAACTTTTTCAAAGGAATAAACTCTCTTTTAAAAATTTTCTATTTTTAGGATCCACATTGTAAGCAACTGTATACATTAATGTCCTTTCAAAATTATTATATTCCTATCCACGTAAAAACAAGGTTTAATAACTCTTGGAATTTCTTCTTCTGTTTCATTACATTTTAGCAAGATAAAGAACAAAATGTCTGCTCATAATCTTATTTTAAGTTCATCAATTATTCGACTTAATACGAATACAAAAATATGGTTTTTAGGATTTTTTTGCTTGGTTAATGTCAAGGGAAATATATTCTAATGGAACAATTCCACGCCTGTGTAGATAGAGTCTGTGATTTATTTTATAATAAAAACCTGTAGAATTATTTCCTCCAAAAAGAAAACTGAAGAAATACGATGAGATCGTATCTTCGTAGCTGAGTGCTTCCTAGACTCCTTAATGCGTTCCACAAAATGGCTGCTCTTTCTTACCTTCGTCCTTTCGCAAGGTTAAGCGACTGAAATGGGATGGATCTTACTCGAAGACCCCTGGGTCTTACGAAACGACCCTTAAAATTGCAATGAAGTGTGAAAATCGCTTTCTCACCGAATAAACTATTATATGGGTCGTTTTTATTTTTCACTTATCTTTCTGATCCACAGGAAAGACCCACCCTTAAGAGGTTCAGATCAATGACCGATCCTCAAATAAATAAGTGGGCGATCAGATTTCAAGTGATAGAGGCCGGAGTTGCTGACGAAATTTGAGAAACGGTTTGAGGGAACTCGGGGGGCATCATTTTAGATTGACATTGATTCGAAGGTGTCGTTATCACGACGGGATTCGTGAGAATATTTTTATCTATTTAAGCATGGACTTTGATAGGTTTCGCTGACCGCGGGTGCTTATATTTTATGAGGATATAAATTCATATTTTCAACACTGAATAATACTTAACGCACTTTCAGTCAGTTTGCTAGTGTAAACTACCAGTTATTGATTACACAGCAATATTAACTTAAAAATTTTAATTACTGATGGATGATTAACGAAAAGAAGATTTTTTAAATTGTGTGTATGCTGAGGATAATTCGTAAAGGTTCAAATAACGTTTTTTTAAGAACGCGGATAGACTTATTCTCTTTCAATGAAAGAAAAAGTAATTACGTAACTGATCACATTATTGTTATACAATAGTAAAATGTTGAAAATACTAAATTTTTACGATTTCATAAGAATACCTAAAACTGTTAAATCTCAGGAAATTTCTTCTGTGTGAAATACTAGCGATTCACAGATTTGTATATCATGTTTTTATATATTATTGTACATATAATTATAATTTAATTGTCTAATAGAATATATATATCAATAGCTGTCCTCAGCCGCTGGATTGGGCATTCTCATTAATATGACTTCCATGCGGAAGATCAAAAACCTATACCTTTTTTTAGGCAGAGTAATTATGTTGAATGCTAAAAAGAAGGCTATGTAGGCTAAAATTTTGTTGCAGGTTGATATAGTACTTATAACGATAATCATAATGCATAATTGCGTCTTACTATGAGGGGAACATACGAGCACAAATTTGTAACTGCCTTTTTCCTGTTATTTCCTGACTCGGTTCGTGATCTAAAGTACTCGTAAATTTCATTCATAATATACGCAGCCTAGCATCCTCCCTCATGCAGCAATCCCTTATAGTATTTTGCTACTCTTTTCACGATTTTAGGTTCTCAAATTTATCAAGTTTCTCCAATTTAGTCTTCTCGGCTCCTTCGCTGAATCTAACGCATCTTCGTCGTCTTGCCATTTCGTCTCGTTTAATTCTCCTATTTCATAGAAATTTGCGTATAGGATTCGTCGTCACATCTTGTTTCATTCGTTTCGAGACATGCGAAACTGCATTTCACACCGGAATTTACGCTTCCCATTTTCCTCGCGGGTATCAGATTGGTTTTTCGGTAAGAACAGCGCCTTCCCTCGCGGACTCATATTCCGGGCGGCGGTGGGTTTCATTAGCGGATCGTTTCACAGTTATCTGCCATTTCAAGTGAAGTAAATCGGAAGCAGCATTATATACCGATGTGTTTACTTCGGAATTTACATTTAACGTAGACTTACTCGTTGGCTTCTCTTCACCTTGCCTCAATAGATAAATCACCTCTATGATTCCACTTTCTCAAATTGAGCAAACTTTTATTTGTTGTCTGACGCACTTATTGGTTAATCTACGATCTTTACGCAGATCCTCACTCCAGTGAGGGTTTTCGGAACAATTACATATACCCTTAAACGATCAAATCTTTGCGGCCGTTAATTGCTGGTTAATTTTCCTCAGGTGAATTAAGTGTGTAAGGACCGTGTTATCAGAGCCTTCACTCAACATTAAGACGTCCACCTCAACTAAAAAAACAGGCGCCGGGCTGGCACAAACAAAAGTGTGTTTGATTTTTTTAAAAAGAAAGTCAAATTTTTCCACTGTTTATAAAACTTTACTATGAATGGTTCCGACTTTACCAGGTCATCATCAGGCCCTGATGATGACGAAGTAACGTGGAAACCATGGTCATAGTAAGTTTTGTTAACAGTGGAGAAATGTGATTTTCTTTTAAAAATAATCATGTTTGCCTTCCACAGCATCACGATTTAATCCAATAAATTTGAAAATGTGTTTGATGGAAAATGCCACAGTTTTTTTTAATACCTATGAGGTATTATTCCGCCACATGAAGCTGAAAAACAATAAAATAGTCTCATTGAGCGTTTGCGATTCTATCTCTCTTCAATAGGTGGTGAAGGTTTAATATTATAGTCCCACATGACAGATATCAAACGGTCAAATGGAGATGTATGCAATTTGTCATGTGTTCAACTCGGGTGGACGAAGTCTTAGGTATCATACGGTGAAAATTCACGATGCGTGTAGTATGTGATTAGTAATTATTACTGTTAGAAGAGTGCAGTTCCTACTATTTACCTTCCAATTCTATGATTTCATGAAGTGGAAGACATATTAGGTAAGACGATGGAATGCACAAATGTACGTACAGGGGCAGATATTTTGGGAAATTATTTTCCATTAACGGTCGAGATGTTTAGGGAGGGGAGAATATACAATCAACTTAATTATAAATTAAAGCGATCTCCCTCGTTTCATAATGAAGCATGACAATTATTCCAAGTAATCAACGATTGAATGGAAGTAGCTTTTCACAAGACTATTCAATATGCTAACGTTATCAAATGACATAATATTTTATATTATAAATTATAAGCCTTCGAGCGAGTAACTGCAATAGAAACAAGAAGAAGACTTCATTCAAAACGCGAGATTGTGAAACATTAACTAAAAATCAAATAAAATTTAAAAGAGAATTTTGGAACAACTTTTGACGTGGTCCTCTGTAGCTCTATTCATCCTCACGATAATGGACATAATTACATGGTAAAACAATGTAGAATATGTATATAACCCGCCAAAGAGTGAACCCGAGATATAGAAACCCGCCCCAGGAAAATTATTTATTTCCCATACAAATGGCAAAAGATCTTTGCCAAATTCTTTATATTTTTCAGAGATGACTCCAAAGCACATTAAAAATTTATAAAAATGACAGAAGCAGATAAAAATATGCAATCAATACGAATTTTGCGTAAAATGTGAGGTTTTTTGCCTAACTATAGGAACTTTGTCCATCTGAGGCAAAAGTTAGAGTGTACTGATGGGGTTTAAATTATTTTCAAGTTATTCAGGCACACAATTATTCGTGAGTATCTGAAATTTCTAAACTTTCATATTTTTTCAGTTATAGTTCTTAGGCACGTACGCCTATGCATGCCTAAATAGGCACCTATAGGTATTATCGTACATTCGGGATGAGGTGAGAGTGGCGTGCAAAATCCATGATGTGAAAGGCGGGATGGACGGGGGGAGTGCGTTGCAGAGGGTGGGTGGTGAGAGAAAGTTTTAAAAGAAGCAAAGAGCACTCTTAATTAAACAGTGAGGATTGAGCAGCACCTCTCGAGAGGGGGGGCGGAGGGCGTGCTGTGCACGCGAGGGAGAAAGAAAGCGTGAAATTAAGATTTAAAAAATCAAAATCTTCCTTTCGCCCACTCACCCGACCTGTTGAGAGCCGAAAATTTCGTGATTGTGCGTGAAAAATTAAGTGAGTCCTTAAAAGATTTTGATCCATCTTTTTGCATGTTTACATTATGGTGATACATATTTTACCCTTAGGTATGCATGTTACATGCATGCATGCTGATTTTTAATAAAATTAGCTTTTCCTATCTTCGGTAATTTGCGAGATTGGTTTGTAACATTACACACCAATTTGTTCTCTACTCCTCTAATGCTTCTACATTTCTCCAGAGGTGCTCACCTTCTCATTTTCATGTATCTGCTTAAAATACTCCGCTCTTGGTTGTTTATTTTTTAAGGATCTTATTAATTTTCCTTATTATTATCGTTGCTATCACTATGCAGTTTTCATTAATAGAAAAACTTAATAATAATCCATTCTACTTAATAGTGATTTCAAAAAATTCTTTATTTACTAGCGTCAAACTCAAGAGATCTGGATTTAACACGGAAAATAGGAGTGAAATATTTTATTATCACTCATTAGGCTACAAAATTTGAAATTTTTCCGTTTTCCTCAACACTTGTTCTCGGTTGGATCTCAACACACACGCTTTCTGAGTAAGTGAATTTCAACATTTCATTTTTCTGAAGTAAACAATAATCGAAGAAGATAGATTTATAACATTTTACGTTCATAAATTCATGAATTTCCTCTAATGGAAGGGCATTTGAGTCCTTTCGTTTCACTCTTCACGCCGTAAGAAGGCTTTATTGGGTACCCTCTCCGTCCGTTGTGAGCCCCGGGTCTCCCGTCCCGCCTCCCGGCAGACTCCGTTTTGGGTGGATCCGTCATTGAAGTCGCTCGCTGTCCATGACTCTGCTCCCTTTTGCGTCTCATCGGAGAATCAACCCAACGAGATCCGTTTATTCAACCGATGGTCATTCTCGGAGCCTTGGAGAACTCACGTTAGTTATAGGTTACTGCCTGCCCGTATTCCTGCCACTTCCTTGTTTCCAATATGATGAGTCAGTGACGGACATCGGCGATTACCATGTTGTGTGATTGGCTACTTCATATTCTATTGATCTGTTAAGATATTTGACTGAGATTTAGCAGGAATACGTTTGAAATGAGTATGAAAACCCTAAGTAATGTCAACTTTTCCTACACATTACTAATTTCGTGCTCTACCGGAAAATATTTATAATCCTAGTTGGACTAGGAATTGCTTGAAACGTAAGTTGAAATGCTTCGACTTAAAAGGAATAGAAAACATCCCCTCCGACAATCCAATCTTGTTCTTCTCTGTAGAAAGTATCAAGTTAGTGTTGCTACTATTCTTCGTTAAAATAATCATATCTTCTCTAACCTGGTAGAAAGGCAATTATACTTAGAGAATGTGGTTTCTCGGTTAATTTACCAGCGATCTATTAATGAACAGGGCATTATGTGCGTAAATAGATAAATTGCTTGATGAATGTCTTTTACCATTATTCTACGGCCTTTTTACATCATCATCCATTACTTCCATTATGATTTCTATTCCTTTTTCCTTGTCCCTATTATTATTTGTGTCCGTTTGAGATCCCTAATGATAAAACTTAAAGCATCTTATATAATCTTCCGTAATTATCTATTTTGGTATATTTTGCCCTCATCCATGCTTCGTCAAACCGGCATATTGAAGAGATGTTCTCTACAGATTATCGTTCTATCATTCCTTATTTAAACGATTAGGACTAGGAATTTTATTATTTAGATCTTTATTTTTAAATCTTAAAGCCTCGGTATTGTAAAAAAAGTGGCTCAGATTAAGCTAAGCTTTGTTTTGTACATTTACGGCGAAACTTGGTCGTGTTAATCCCAATTTAAAAATACATGTTTTTTTACCTAATTTTTATGATAAAAGAAATCCACAAAATCAAGTATGAACTCTTTTCTTAAAACTTAGGTTTTTTAAGAACTTTTTAAAAGCAATTTTGTTTTTTCAAGCAAAATTTTGCATATTTTGGGTATTTTAAGTAAAATGCGTTTAAAAAAATTAAAATACTCTTAACTTACACCTCAATTTATATCCTCCCAGTTTATTTCCATTGAGATATGAGCGACATGCCGAAAAGTGACCAAAGATTTTTTCCCCAAAAAATTCCCAAATTATTTAAAAAAATTCCAAATGCAAAATAGATTTACTTTCGGATTCAAGATAAAAAAACGTAGAATTTTAGTGTCCTTCTCAGGTCCTTTTTGTCTTACACCAATATGTACAAACTTATGCAAATGTCTGTACTTGTACAAATGTACATACATAATTGCATGCTTCATACGCCTATACATATAGCACAACATTATTAGCATTAATTTTATTTTGATGGATTTTTACTAGAGTTTATCGCGATATAAAGGGTCCAATAGGCAAGGAGAAATCCAAGTTTGGCCAAGTTTCAGCAATCATAAAAAAGGAAATTTTTTCTTTAAGTTGATGAAAATTTCACCATAAATATAATGTAATTCTACCGTCAATTCTCGAATCTTGATTAAATATTGATTCCTTCAAGAGATATCGCTGCAATTGCATTTATTTATTATATCTCTGATAATAATCAGAGCTGTAATAAATATTAATTAATAGCTGTAATAAATATTAATTTTTTTCATGAAAATGTACTCTCTCGTGTATAATTTTTTTTAAATAATGAGAGTAAAATTTACATTAGTTTTTAGAGTACTTTGTTCTGGAGTATTTTGGATCTTCTATATCACACCAAAAGTTACACCTCTCACATATGGCTGTTTTTTTTCAATTTTTCATTTATTAAATAAAAATATATTTATGTTCTTAAGGATATTTTTGTAAGTTAACTTCTTTTCTTCATCTTTTAATGCTAAAAAATGATTTTTGTTTCACACAATAATCTAAATATATATTCGTTTATAGGCACTTGTTTTTGTGCATTACTCAATTTCTATCAATTATTCGGTCATTGATTCCCCAGCCCTACTAATGGCAAACACGTTTTGTGTAACAATTTATCACGTTCAGTACGTTTCGTAACAAGAACTCAATTATATTATTTACATGTGTTGCTATAGCTCGTAATTTTAAAACCATGCTACGTGAAATTTAATTTTCTATATAATAGCTTGTTTAATCTCTGTTGCTCACTCATATTCTTGGAGGCGCAAGACGTCTAACTCCAAAATTTGTGTCCTATATTGGTTTTCATTATCTAAATAGGGGCATCAATTTTAATTAAGAATAGTTAAATCATGGTAAAATTATTTCAAGAAGACCTAGAAAAGTAGATGAGAAATTGAAATTATGATGCAAAAACTATGAGAGAAATGAAATCAATCTTGTCGTTTTTCATTTAATGTTTCTACCAGACCATACTACCATACTTGGTGTTCGATTACCGGTTATTGATTACTGGTATCCGTCATTTTGTCTTGCCGGTGTGGCCTGAGGTTTGGATGAGTAATTCCATGTCCGAATTAGAAGTGGGTGCTGTGTGACGTCTTTCGATTCAGTCTCCGCTCACATAAGCCGCAGTTTAAGAATCATCCCCAATCCATTGATTCTAACTGCTTTCTCCACCGCTCGACACAGCATCTGAAACACTGAAACCCACTTGAGACCCTCTCTATTTCTCTATATTGACTTACGTTTGGCGATTGGAAACGGTGAGCGAGGAGGAGGATGAGTCGGAGGCTCCAATGCATCTCCTTTCTCCACGATCATCCCCTTCCTTTTTTTACTCCCACCGCGAGCAGTTCCCCCGCAGGCCGACATTTATTTTATCCTATCCGTAACCGTATTATTAATGCGTTTTGAAGGAGCCTACCGTCATTTTTTCGGTGGTGGGGTCAACCGTGATCTATACTATTGCCAAATGAGGGTTCCGCTCCTAGACAATTCCCATTTCTCTCCTTTCGTTCCCACACATTGTTCCCCCTACGCCCCTTTCCCGGTGATATCTAACCCAAGATGAGCCTTCGACCAAACTGGTGGGCTAAATTTGCATGCATTTGATGGAGGAATTGAAGAAAATCGATGAACTTTTGGTCCTCAAATTACCGTTAATTGATAGGTAACGAGAGCTAGAGGGATGTTGCATTGACTTTTTCTTTTCCTTGATAAAAAAAATACGCGTTTTCATAAAATCATAAACGCGTTTTCAAAAAGTAATGACGAAAGAAAATTGAATCGACGCGCACTATTATGCGATATATACTTATATATCGCTGAAAAAGCGTGTGGCAGAGTATGTTAGGACAGCAACCTTGGAAAAGGAGGGAAATAAGTCAATGAAGGAGCGATATAAGTTTTTTGTAGGATTTTCGTGTTGTGGTCATGGAAATTGCGGAGAAGGAGAAACAAATCCTTGTCCCTCTCTACCTACTATCACTATGTCACTCTTTTTCGCGCTATTGCGTGAAGAGCCGACAAGTTGCGTGATGAGAATAATTTAATCATAGGTGATTTCACTTTGTGGGGTTGCGACATGATTGAAATGAAAGACGTGGTAATATTCCACACTCTGCATTCCTGACGCATGCCTTTTCCTAAACCTCTCGATGTCATCCTGTCTCTCCCCTCTCCCTGATTGACTCTAGCACTTACAACTAGCTAAACTCTCCCTTCCTTCACGCATGGCAATAATGCTCTGCTCACAGTTCATTAGATCCTATTGAAAATGACTATGTAAGTTGAAACTGGATAAATTGTGTATAACAATTCATTGTGTGGAATATTGCCATTTCATTTCATTTATGGATAATTTTCTCACTGTCGCTGGTAAAGTAGTGTGCTCGACTTTTTAATAATTATGGTATAGCGTTGAATTTTAGGATGTGTGTAGAAAATTACAAGTTTATGTAGTAATTTTTAAACGCTTTATGTCCTCTGGACTTTTGATGACCCGTTTTTTATATTTGAATAACAAGGTGAGCTAAAGAAGGTATCGGCGATTTTTGCGAAAGTTAATGGACAGATTAGCTGTCTCATCCGAGCAGGAATCTGAGTTGCAAGAGCTGTCGATAGGGGCATTGAGGCAAATGAATGAGGAAGTGCGCGAAATGGTTAGTTCTACTAGTACACATAAGCTGTGGCAGTGATATAAACGTATAAAGTCATTGAATTACCATGATTTCAAAATTTAAAAAAAATCACTGATAGTAAGTGGGAAGATGTCTCTTTTTTATTTCAAAGTTTGACAGGGTAGGTATTGCTAGGAATTTATTTACTTAGAAGAATAACTTTGCAGAATTCATGCCCAACTTTTAGTATCAGTTTTTTCCATCATTATTTATAAATTAATGTGTTTAGAAATCCATGCATATATTAATACAGTATCAAAAATTAGAGAAAACATCGAGCAACACTATATAATAAGAATAGATCGCATCATTAGAGTTAGTGTGGAGAAAAGTGGTAGGAATTGTATGAGAGAAGACAGGCATAATAGAATAAAAATTTTTAATATAGATGAATTCGGGTTGGTTGGTGGAGGTTGTGAGGAAGATTGAAGCAATATCCGTGTAGAAGACGTAAACAGACACGCGAACGAAAAATATTTTTCTAAAATTAAGGTGTCGCAAGAATTCGTATTCACATTTGGTATTCGATAAATTGCACGACACGTTTTTGTGTCTTCGGTAAACAAAGCATCCATCTTTACAAAAATAAATTTAGAAATGTTCGTTCGTGTAACATAAGCATTAATGTATATGTGTGTAATACATACATCCAGGATGCTACGCATAAACTTTGTTAAAGGCTCTTAGACTTTTAAAAGAGTTGTTGCTGATGGTGGGAATACTGAGTCGAGCATATGAATACAGATTTAATGGGGAAACTACATGTGGTGCGGGATAGGAGATGGACTAATATCCTAATTTCTTGAGCATGTGGTTTACCAGTCCTAGGAAGTGATTCGAGGCAAGTTTTACCTCAATTGGCAAAAATATGGGGAGTGACTACGGCATTGTTGAGAGTGTAATAAAAAAGCTACTAGTACTTATCCTCTGGAGTCACTAAAAACGTCACTAAAGAAAGGGCTTCGTTAATGCAAATAAATCGCCTATTTACAATTCTAAAAATGTTATTTACGTAAACTTTATACAACACGATCTTTCAAAAATGCTTTTGAAACGCAGTAGGAGTAAGTATTTACTCACTCGCTCATTCAATCTTTGAGCAAAGAGAAATAACATAGATTTAGGAATTTGTGGCGTAAGTTGGTTTTGGGAAG